>BQNB010187476.1:0-12037 GCA_026074375.1 Tanacetum coccineum
TGGAGCCATATGAAGCTTTTAAGTGTCCATGTGGAAAAGGAGATGTAGTGGTGCGAACATCATGTAAATGTTACAGTTATATAAAAGATGTGTAGAATCAAAGAAAAACGGATGAAGCGCACGAAAATGAACGAAAACGTACGAAAAAGAAAGAAAACGTATGAAAACGGATGAAACGGACTAAAACGGAGAAAAACATATGAAAAGGTTCACAAACGCGCAAAAATGTACAAAGACGGACGGAAACGGAAGAAAACATACAAAAACGAACGAAAACGTATGAAAACGGACAAAAACATAAGAAAACGGACAAAAACATATAAAGATGTAGGAAAACGTATGAAACCGTTCAAAATCGAAAAAAATGTACATAAACAGGTAAAAGCGTTTTAAAAAGGAAGAAATGTACTATACGTATAAAAGCGTTCAAAAATGAGAAAAATAGACGAAAATAACAAAAACGTATGAAAAGGTGCAAAAACGTGCAAAAACGTTCAAAAACGGACGAAAACGTGCAAAACTTGCAAAAACCTAGAAAAACAAACGAACGTATGAAAACGGATGAAACGTACAAAAACGAAAGAAACGTATGAGAACGGACGACAACGTAAGAAAGACTAACGAAAATGTAAGAAAACCGACGAAAACGTAAGAAAACCGACGAAAACGTATAAATACGGAGAAAAAACTACAAAAACAGACGAAAACAGATGAAAGCGTACAAAAACATAAAAACCGGTGGGCGGCGATAAAAGGTCGAATGATATTAGGAACTCGGGTTTTATTTTGTTAGAGGAAAGAAACAGAGAAGGGTAAAATGGGAGTTTCTGCTTTTCTAGTTAAAATTGGAAAATGAGAATTTCTAATTTTTTTTAAAAGTATTGAAAAAAGTGCAACTAAACGGGTTTTCTGTTTTTCCATTATCATATGAAACATTTCCCCAAAAAATGGGATATTAATCCCAGCTCTACTGGATTTGACAACATAGCAAGTGTTCCATAATCAGTAAAAACAAATAGTGATCTATTTATTTTCTAACTTTCTTTGAAAACCTAATTAGTAGCAATGTACGTGGATTTCAAAAATTCTACTATGTAGATGAGGGACTATCCATCAAGATATTTATTAACTTGTAAAAATTGGGCATGCAATTTTTTTCCTTATTTTGGAGTAGGAAATACAAACTAGATACATTTTCCTAGTTTTCCTTTACCAACTTTGCAGGTTAGTATTGGTATTTCCTAATCAAGAACTCATAAAGCATCTTACATTAAGATTTTATCATTTGATAGCTTTAAGAACATATTCTCTAGTTATTCAAATGTATTATATGTTTTAAAGTATTCACCACCGATTAAAGGTGATGAAATCTATATGAAAATATAAGTCATGCAATCTACTTAACATTTAATTTTATGCAATCTACTTGACATTTAAGTTTTCTATGAGCTTGATTACATTAGGACATTCCTGCGTTCCTATTTTTAACTTTCCGGAGCAAGAAAGATGATAGGAATGAGTCTCCATGTTCCTTACAAGGAAAGGAGTCTCGGTTTGACTTTTTCAAGAAAGAAACGAACTCTTGTTTACGGTTTATCGTTGCATTAATACTATTAATAGAATCACAAAATTCAATTTTTAGTATTTTCGATATTATTCTTTAGAGAAAATTAACTACCCATGTTTAAATATTTTAAACAATTTATATTCTAAAGGCTAGGATCCAACATGACATACCACCATCACGTCAGTTGATCTGCTGTAACACCCCCAAAATCAGGTAGCAGCGGAATGGTAACAATGGGGTGCTACGTCAAAGTACAACAATCAAGATATAGGAAACGACCATAAATGGACGTTTAAGACAAGATTTCATTCGATGCCATAGCAAAATATCAGAGTTTATACATTAGGTCCCATATGTTTTAAAAGAGTAATAAACATTTCAAGTACATATTTAGATAAACAAAAGCATCATAATACCCAAAAGATGACTTAAGTTTTTAAAGATAATAAAAGTTGCATTGAATATAGATAAAACACAGAATCCGTCTTCATTGATATCCGCCACGGCTCCCCTCCAATCTTCATACCCTAGGACCTGAAATTACATGCTAAAAGTCAACACAAAGGTTGAGTGAAATCATAGGTTTATCGGTAAAAAGGGTGGACCACAAGATCGAAGTAATAGTAGACTCTGAAACACATTCAGTAGTCCAAAACGTTTATTATTGCACTAAGCTCATGACCCCGAAGCCTTAACTAGATTTGTGCCCCAATCAGAATATAGGATGCTTGCCAACAACCTAACACCTCTCAATGTTAAATGCACCTTGATCAAACTAGTGACCCAAGGAAAGGTGGGGATTGTCAGTCCCGATAGATCTATCCATAACACTCGCGCTTACTACAATAGCAATTAACGGTTCATGATAAATAGGGACTTCACGGCAATAAGGTAACTTAGGCATTAATAATCAGGCAGTAATCTGGATCAATTGTTTACTCAAGAACTTGAAGCTTCTCCTGGTTGGGTTGTGAACAAGGACAGGTCAATTGAGTACTTGCAAGAGCTAGTACAGAGAGACGAGGAGATGGTTCAAAGGTTGCAGGCCCTGGAAAGGGAGGTAGAGGAGAGGGCTGATGAGAAGTTGCTTTTCATTGAAAAGTTGAAGGGGAATGTGCCCTTTGAATAAAAATGTGTATGTCAACACATTAAGTGTATGTGTGTTTATCTACGTTTTTAAGGTGTGTCAACACATTAAGTGTATGTGTGTTTATCTACGTTTCTAAGGTGTGTCAACACATTAAGTGTATGTGTGTTTATCTACGTTTTTAAGGTGTGTTCATGTTTGCACCATGGGCATTTGTATTGAATGCATTGTAATAAATGGTTTATGTGAAGACTTATGTCTTGAATAAAAATGTGTATGTCAACACCATTGGCATTTATCTACATTTTTAAGGTGTGTTCATTGACATGTCGAGATGTTATGGTTATACATTAGACGATATGTTATGGTTATACATTTTTAAGGTGTGTTCATTAACAGATAAGTTGAGATGCTCCCACCAAATACTCCCGCCAAAAACTCCCGCCAATAACTCCCGCCAAAAACTCCCGCCAAATACTCCCGCTAAATACTCCCGCCAAAAACTTGCGCCAAAAACTCTTTTATACCATAAAAGCAGATACTATCACAACCACAAACATATCACACACTCTTACCATTACAACCACAAAAAGATGGTGAAGATGGTGCCACATGAAGCTTTTGCGTGTAGGTGTGAAGAAGGAGATGTAGTTCTCAGACAATCGTATAAACATGAGAGTTACGGTAAACTATACTATGCATGTCCAAAATCAAAGGTGAACAATCACATGTTTTTTATTTGTGTAATATATAAATATTCTGGTTAGTTGTTAAAAGAATTGATTTCTTTACTATTTAACAGCCTCCGAAACATTTTGGATGTGGATTTTTTTTATGGAAAGAGACCCGACTTCGTGAATTGATGAGTTCTCCTGGAGCTCCATCGACTCCAAGTTACTTTGCAGGACATTCAACACCTCCAAGCTATTCTTCAGGACCTTCAACGCCTCCAAGCTATTCTTCAGGACCTTCAACACCTACAAACTATTCTCTAGGATCTTCAAGAAATGGAGAGTGCTCAAACTGCAAGCACTTGCGTGGAAAGATAAGTGTACTCAAGGCAACAATGGAAATGCATATGCATCCGGAACAACATACAGTTAATTCGGCTGCACTATTTCACGAAGTTCTCAATGAAATGGAAAAACTTGATTTGGAGTAGTTTGTCATGTGCAATGTAATTCGTATGATTTGGAGTAGTTTGTCATTTGCAATGTAATTCGTATGTTTTTTTTATTGTATGTGAAGACTTTGTTTAAACTTTTATGATATGAATGTGTTTATGTATAACGATATGAATGTGTTTATGTATAACGATATCACCTTAAAAACGTATATATATTTTTTGTTAAAATATACGGAATATCGATGGTCAATAAAGTCAAACGTTTTCCCCGGCGAAATTATTTTATAAAAAATAATTTTAAATAATATATTTTTTAAATATTAATTATTAAAAACTCTAGTTTTTTAATAAATATAGTTTTGATATATTAATAAAACTTTTAGTAAAAAATTTAGTTGTTTGTATATTTGTGATAATATATCAAAAATTTATAATTTTTTATAACCCTTTCCCGACGACCATGTCGCGGGGAAATTCGTCTTTTTATTTTTGATATATTTTGTGTTATATTAATTAAACTTTATAATTTTAATAACACTTTCCCAGCGGACATGTAGCTGTGGGAAAAGTGGGAAAAAGTAAGGCGGGAAAAATTTCCCGCCACGTTTTACGTAAAAATATTTGGTTAAATTTTAACGACCTTATCCCCGGCGACATGTCGCCGGGGAAAAGTTCAGAATACTTTGACCAAATTTTCTACGAGAATTGGTGCCACGTAGGATCTATTTTGTCGTTTAGTGCATATTCCCCAGCGACATATGTCGTCGGGGAAAAGTCCGTCACCTGTTCTCCTATTTTTTGTAGTGGATCGAATCACAAGTGGATTAACCCTAAAATGGTTAACCGAATTTGAGCAGGGAGTATAAATAAGGACCGAAAATCAAGATATAAGAACCCTATTAGGGTTTTGCTTGCGTCTGATTTAATAGGGAAGAAAGAGAGGAATTTCTGTGTTTGTAGGCTATGTTGGACGATCCAATGAGTGGGAGAGTGCTTTAATAGCCTTCAAAACCCTACTCTTGTAAGAATCGAAAACCCTTGAGTTTAATCCTTATCACACCACCTCCAAACCTTATCATGTCCCTTCTCTCCTTATCACCTAGGTTCAACGCATCTAGACTCTCTTCAGAATGTTCCTTATGGCCGGCTAGCTAATTAGGACACCATAGGATTCTTGTCTAGTCATTTTTGGTCCAAACGGTTTACATTTTTGTAGATATGTGAGTAATAACAAACTACTCTACTTTAAATGGGTTTAAATTGTGTGCCCCTAATAGGCTCACACTTTTCTCCTGTCGTATTGAGTAATCCAAATAACCAATTCTAACATGCTCGCTAGATGGATCAATAAATAAGCTTAGTAAATAAGCTTAATATATATACCAGGATACAAATTCTATGCTCTTAGCAAATGATATACAAAAGACCACACTCGGGGTTTCAGGTGTTTGAGTGCAAAATGCATGCTTTCTAAAAGCTTCAAACATGTCATATTAAGTTATGACGTGAAACCCAAAAGAGATAAAGATATTTTACTTGCCTCAGTTGTCGTCTGTATGTACTCTTTCACAACAACAGGCAACCCAACACCTGGATTTGAGGGTGTATAAGTCTTCTTCATGGATTAAAACCTATGATAACTAAATTTCTGCCCAAGACGAAGATGGGTTATAAAGTGCATGTAGCTTGTTTCAATTCAGTATATAATTAATATTTTCATGCTGGTAAGTGTTCGCTTGTTAACAGGTCACTTCAACTGTAATCGCAACCATCCTCTGCTGGTGGGCACTGGTGGAGTCACTGTTGATTTGCTGGTCCTGTTGAGACTGTAAAACACATGGAGGAAAACTAATCCAAAAATGATAATCATATTGATGCCTTATAATCAAACAAAACAAATAAGATATTTTTAAAATATGGCGGATAGGATTTGCCAGTACCAGATTGCAACTCACTGAGATCACTATCACTAGCCACTGAGCTACGAAATAACGTTGATATTTCCCTTTCTCGATGAACTTTTGTCATCATGGCCTAATGGAAGGGGAAAACAAAAGAAACAAATTTGTGATATTGCCAATTAGGTATAAAACTAGCTATGTGTCAGATGAGAACAAGAACGAAGAGCATGTCTGCGTTCTCTTGTGAAAAATACAAATCAATATCTCGTTAAATTCATTTAGCCGTTGTAGTTTAATTGACGCAAGAAAGTAGAATGAATCTAAAAAGGTCCCGGCAAAAATATCCTTATTGGGGATGATTTTTGCAAAAGTTTATAAAAATAGTTTTGCAAAAAATCATCCCTTCTAGGGTGATTTTTGCTGAAGGTGGGAAAGTTTCACCACTCAGGGATGATTAGTGCCAATAGTATCGGCTAGGGATGATTAGTGCCACAAACTACAAACCACAGGGATGATTTTTGCAGTTTATTCTTGAATATAAAACAGTTCAATCCTACCTTTAGCCTTTAAAATAAGCCCGGTAAATTTGCCCATTAAAGTATCATAGAGTCTCATATCACATACGGGGTACAGCTCTCGTTCGCGCATGACATATAACTCTTCAATACCCGTTACGTGTAGCTTGAGTCGGTTCGTTACTTTTTCACCAATATCTCCGTGAGTTGTTCGTTGTGTTCATTATTACGGCTGGAATATAGCTAAGATCATTAAAGAACGATGTCATGTAATCTCAGAAGTTGTCTTGTGTTATCTATTACTGGCGGTGGCTGTATGGTGGAGCCGGTTTCCGTGTTTCACATATTTTTATAACGTGAGGTCCCACCCTTGTCTCTTATGTGGCTGAAAGGTGTTTGATGTGTACCCATAATATATTTCGACAAGACTTGCATGGACATTTTATTTTCCTGGCACTATTCACTAACGGCTTGCAATGATCGACGAATTTTTCAAGACCGATAAAAAATAATGGTTCATGACGCTGTAAAAGTGTCCAAGTCTTATCATCGAATACCATAACTGCGTTTTAACGATTCACTTATTTATTTTATGCAACTTAATTTAAACAACATTCAAACGAGGAATACGAGATTGTTTTGTTCACCTAGTGCAACTATTGGAAGGCAATCCTAACCCACTCTTTGATTGATTCGTCTCATTATATAATGCGTATAAAACCGAATTTACTTTTGAGTAATTTCGGCGCATTTCCCCTCAAAACTCCCCAATTATGTGTTTAAATGACATATCATAGGAGTGAAAGGAGAAACAATGTCGAAATCAATCTAAAATAAGTAAACCAAAATTATACCTATTCATATCCTAAATGAGACAAAAAACATTTAAAAAAGCAGTCCCAAATTGGGACTTTCTGAATTAATTTCTAAAAATTATTTTCGGAGGGTTTTCTATAAGTGATTAATTTCGGACGGAGATTTTCGAATTAATACTAAAATCTAAATCCTAAAATCCTAAACAAATATACATTTAATGAAGGAACAAACATCAAATTATATCAAATTATCAACATAAGAAGTGTTTGGTTTGCGTTTAGTAACTATACACGTTCCCCGGCGACATGTCACCGGGGATACCAAAAGGAAAAAAAAATTGTACCTTCGGCGACTGCTACGACTCGGATGTGGACACGGCTATCAACTGCCAAACAAAAAAAGTTTAACACATTTTTATAATTAACACCAAATTATACTAAACCTTATCATAATTAAAAAAATTAAAACGAAAATTACAATGGTGGACTCGGCAAGTGTTACAAGAGGGTTTAGAAAAGAAGTATAAGAATTATCATGTAGAGGGTTAGAAAAGAATTATGTTTTAGAGGAGGAGGAGGTGGTGGTGGTATTAATTGTGCTCGTGTGAGGAGGTCGTGAGTGGTGGTGGGTTATGTGGTGAGTAGTGGTGGTGGTGGTGGGTTCTGTGGTGGTGGTGCCGGAGGTGGTGGTGGGTGAGAAGTGGTGGTGATGCTCTTAAAATCGCCTAGGAGATGTTTTTTTATGTTTTACGTTTTGGTATGTTTCTGTAAACACAGATCTGGTTTTAGTACCAGAATTATCCCCGGCGACATTCCCCAGCGACAAGTCGCTGGGGAAACCATACTTTTGTCCTTTAGCGGAAAATGGCGCGATAACGAAATAATTGGAGGGTTTTTTCGCAAAAGTTAAAAAGGTTTCCCCGGCGACATGTCGCCGGGGAAGGTTTTATTAAAAATTTTACTAAATTTTTTTTAATATATCAAAACTATATTTTTACTAAAATTTTTATTAATATATCAAAGCTATATTTATTAAAAAACTAGAGTTTTTAATAATTAATATTTAAAAAATATATTATTTAAAATTATTTTTTTATTATTATATATAATTTATAGTTAAATGTATTTTTTATATAAATATATAAATGCGGTTCGTTTCGGTTGGGTCGGTCTTGGTTTTCTCGGTTCGTTATTTAATTATTATTTATAATTATTTTTTATAAAATATATAATCGGTTCGTTTCGGCTGGGTCGGTCTGGTTTCTCGGTTCGTTCCGGTCGGTTCGTATATAATTATTATTTAAAATTATTTTTTATAAAATATATAATTATTATTTACAATTATTTTTTATAAAATATATAATCGGTTCGTTTCGGCTGGGTCGGTCCGGTTTCTCAGTTCGTTCCGGTCGGTTCGTATATAATTATTATTTAAAATTATTTTTTATAAAATATATAATTATTATTTACAATTATTTTTTATGGTTGTACATTCGATGTTCAACGGATGAGTCAATATGTTATGGTTGTACATTCGATGTTCAACGGATGAGTCGATATGTTATGGTTGTACATTCGATGTTCAACGGATGAGTCGATATGGTATGGTTATACATTAGAGGTTCAACGGACGAGTCGATATGGTATGGTTATACATTAGACGTTCAACGGACGAGTCGATATGGTATGGTTATACATTAGAGGTTCAACGGATGAGTCGATATGTTAGGGTTATACATTAGAGGTTCAACGGATGAGTCGATATGTTAGGGTTATACATTAGAGGTTCAACGGATGAGTCTCGTATGTGATGGTTTCATTAGAAGTTCAACAATGGGTCGATATGTTAGGGTTATAATTAGAGGTTCAACGAACGGAGTCGATATGGTATGGTGTTTATAACATTAGAGATTCATCGGAACGAGTCGATATGGTATGGTTATACATTAGAGGTTCAACGGATGAGTCGATATGTTAGGGTTATACATTAGAGGTTCAACGTATGAGTCGATATGTTAGGGTTATACATTAGAGGTTCACAGAAGAGCGATAAGGTTGATTATACATTTGACGTTCAACGGACGGTCGATATGGTATGGTATACAATTAGACGTTAACAATGAGTCGATATGTTAGGGTTATACATTAGAGGTTCAACGGATGAGTCGATATGTTAGGGTTATACATTAGAGGTTCAACGTATGAGTCGATATGTTAGGGTTATACATTAGACGTTCAACGGACGAGTCGATATGGTATGGTTATACATTAGACGTTCAACGGACGAGTCGATATGGTATGGTTATACATTAGACGTTCAACGGACGAGTCGATATGGTATGGTTATACATTAGACGTTCAACGGACGAGTCGATATGGTATGGTTATACATTAGAGGTTCAACGGACGAGTCGATATGGTATGGTTATACATTAGAGGTTCAACGGATGAGTCGATATGTTAGGGTTATACATTAGAGGTTCAACGTATGAGTCGATATGTTAGGGTTATACATTAGAGGTTCAACGGACGAGTCGATATGGTATGGTTATACATTAGACGTTCAACGGACGAGTCGATATGGTATGGTTATACATTAGATTCCTGCCAAATACTCCCGCCAAAAACTCCCGCCAAATACTCCCGCCAAAAACTACCGCCAAATACTACCGCCAAATACTCCCGCCAAATACCCCCGCCAAATACTCTTTTATACCATAAAAGCAGATACTATCACAACCACAAAATATCACACACTCTTAACATCACAACCACAAAAAGATGGTGAACATGGTGCCACATGAAGCTTTTTCGTGTAGGTGTGCAGAAGGAGATGTAGTTCTCCGACAATCGTATAAACCTGAGAGTTACGGTAAACTATACTATGCATGTCCAAAATCAAAGGTAAACAATCACATGTTTTTTATTTGTGTAATATATAAATATTCTGGTTAGTTGTTAAAAGAATTGATTTCTTTACTATTTAACAGCCTCCGAAACATTTTGGATGTGGATTTTTTTTATGGAAAGAGACCCGACTTCGTGAATTGATGAGTTCTCCTGGAGCTCCATCGACTCCAAGTTACTCTGCAGGACATTCAACACATCCAAGCAATACTTCAGGACCTTCAACGCCTCCAACCTATTCTTCTGGACCTTCAACACCTACAAACTATTCTCTAGGATCTTCAAGAAATAGAGAGTGCTCAAACTGCAAGCACTTGCGTGGAAAGATAAGTGTACTCAAGGCAACAATGGAAATGCATATGCATCCGGAACAACATACAGTTAATTCGGCTGCACTATTTCACGAAGTTCTCAATGAAATGGAAAAACTGGATTTGGAGTAGTTTGTCATGTGCAATGTAATTCGTATGATTTCGAGTAGTTTGTCATTTGCAATGTAATTCGTATGTTTTTTTTATTGTATGTGAAGACTTTGTTTAAACTTTTATGATATGAATGTGTTTATGTATAACGATATGAATGTGTTTATGTATAACGATATCACCTTAAAAACGTATATATATTTTTTGTTAAAATATACGGAATATCGGACCGAAACAAACCTAAAAACGTAGTTTAATAAAAAGTCAACAAAGTCAAATGGTATCCCCGGCGACATGTCGCCGGGGTAACTGTCCCAAAAAAAACCGAAGCCCAATTTCCTAATATGAAAGCCCAAACCAGAAGCCCAATTAAGCAACTTGGAAGCCCAAATAGGTATCCCCAGCGACATGTCGCTGGGGATAATATTGTACACGTCACTCCCAAACGTAATTAACACTAATTATTTTTTTTAATAAACAAATGAATCCCCAGCGACATGTCGCTGGGGAAAAGTAACCGGGAAAAATTCCCGCCACGTTTTTGGTAGAAAAATTTGGCCAAAATTTAACGAACTTATCCCCGGCGACATGTCGCCGGGGAAAATGTCAGAATATTTTGACTAAATTTTCTACGAGAATTGGTGCCACGTAGGATCTATTTTTGTCGTTTAGTGCATATTCTCCAGCGACAAATGTCGCCGGGGAAAAGTTCGTCACCTGTTCTCTTTTTTCTTGTAGTGTGTTTGATATACAGTAAACTACATGAAAGATTGTAAGTATATATATACATGTCTGTACAATTAAACATACAAAACGCGAATTATAAGCTTGGAGCCATATGTTTTTTTTTTCCTTTTTTCTCATAACGATATTTTACTGAAAAGATCTATCAAGAAGATGGAGAAGAAAAGGATTAAAACATGTCAATATTACATTTTTTTTAGAACATGTCTTTTTCCTTTTTTCTTAACGATATGTCTCAAGTTAATTCCGAAATTTGAAGAAATTACGGACACGCGTAATAAGGCAATTAAAATGTGATTATACTAAAAATATGCACCCAAATTACATGCATATAACGTTTAAGGGGTTTCTAAAATACATGCAATATTAAAACAAACTTCAATTTCTTATCATGCTTTGAGTCGAGATACTCAAAAAAACAAGGGCCAAAAAAAGAACAAATTCTTTGATCTTGGCAATCCATTTCATTTACATCCAATGGTTAGTATTCACTACTTCTACCATATATAAATCACAAAAAAAACACAACATACCTCTCATTTTTTTTTTCTCTCTCCTAAAAAAAACACACACAATCATCGCCGGCGGTGTGCATATCCACTCGTCGGAACCCTAACTACCATCGCCGGAAACTACACAATCATCGACGGACTTCATTCAAAAGCTCCAAATCACCGTAAAATCATCATCCATCACAGTTAATCGCATTAAAAACTCTCTAACTCACCGGAAACTTACAGTTAACCGTCGTCGTCGGAAAATCATCGCCGTCGTCGTCGGAAAATCATCGCCATCGTCGTCGGAAAATGGACGAAGAAGAAATAAATAAGCTGAACGATCTGAACAAATATATTATTGAACAAGAGAATGAGATTCGATTAGATGGAGATGAAGTTTTACCAGATGTTGCAGATTCAAATACGGTTATTGAAGAAGTTACAGGTAAAATCTCA
>BQNB010187477.1:0-12037 GCA_026074375.1 Tanacetum coccineum
AAGACTCTTAGCAAGATGAACAAAACGTCTAGGAATGTTGATCTACTTGCTTACATGGCTCAGGCAACACAATCAACCTCTTCACCTTCACAATATGTTCCTCCACCACCTCAGTATGCACCTTCTCTACAACAAGCTCCTCAGTCAACCAATGATGCCATGCTAGCAAGATGAACCAGATTGTGAACTTACTTAGTGGGTTTCAGAAATAGTTTCCTCCTACCAACAACCAGCTCAGAACCTCTACCAATCCGATGACCCAAGCTACGATTCAAGCTGGTCAGATTACAACAAAGAATGTTCAACGAAGAGCTCCGGGTAATAAAAGAAAACATGTGCACTGGATCTCAAGGAAAGATGGTGACATGTTACAACTGCCGTGGTCAAAGACATGTGGCAAGGGAATGCGAGGAGAAGAAACGAGCAAAGGACTCACAGTGGTTCAAAGACAAGGCATTGCTTATGGAAGCTAAAGAGAAAGGCGCTATTTTGGATGCAGAGGCTGAAGCTTTTCTGGCAGATGTGGAGTGTACAACACCTTATTCTGAACCATTAGCCATCACTACCACTACGGAATTTAAAGTAAGCCATGAGGATGCATACGATTCTGATGTCGATGAAGCACCTCACACAGCGGCAGCATTCATGACCAATCTGATATAGACTGGTCCATCTACTGGACAAGGCACCAGTAATGATACTGACTTTCATTCAGAGGTACACACTTATTGTAATCACTTCTTTGATAATATGAATCTTCAGGTATCACAAGAGATTTCCGGGACGAGAAACATCTAGCTCGATGTTTGATTCGGGTATCGATGATCATGGTAACACATTCCATATAATCAATACTATTGAACACCGAAGTTGAAAGTGTTCCACTTATGTATCTTCTGTCAAACCGGGTGAAATATCTGTGTTTACTATTCTTAGATGATTTAAGGTCACTGTTAACACCCCCCAAAATGGGGTGGGGTTGCAGCGGAATATGGGTTTAGGAAGCGTTACTTCATAGATGATACAACACAAGATATATAAGAAAGACCTTATAAAAGTGTCATTTTAAAACTACTACTTAGATTTAGCAAAGTGTTTTTTTCAAACGCCCGCAAGAAAGCTTTTTCTTGTTCATTGTAAATTATACAAAGACTCTAGTTCATAACAAATTGTCGTCTTCCAAATTGTAATGCACTAATGTGTTAAGCATATGACTTGAGAAAATAACGTACCACATGTATCCTTTGTTCTTGTACCATTCATTTGATCTCCAGGGAAAAACATGCTTTAAAACGTCAACAATAATGTTGGTGAATTCATAGGTTTATAAAATGTATGAGTGTAGGACCGCAAGACCTCCCCCGTGATAATACATCAAATGTAAACATCACAAAAATATAATTACGTTTCCCTAAGCCTCATGACACTAAGCTCGAATATATGAATTGCAATATTAAATTGCCCGACATTGCCTTTGATGATGTTCATAACCCAGAACATCCCAAATCAGACATGGTTACGCAAAAAAAAACATTCGTTTCAGTGATAGGCTAACACCCGATCGGGGAGCCGTGCCCAACAAATTAGATTCCAATTTATAACATTCGCGCCACCCTCTAAGTGATTAACAATTCAATGGATAGTGGGCTTAGGAAACACGTAAATCAGTTTAAATATGAAATGTTCACTTGCGTCCACATTATATAAAACAAAGCATGTTGCTTTCCCAAACTTATAAATCATTATATAAACGTAAAAAACGTGGGGTTGGCTATAACTCACCTCGAGTGGTGGAGTTTAACAATGTAAATTCACAACAGAAAATGATTTATTTGTCACAGTTACGCATGAATTGCAACCTTAATATGAAGTGTGGTGATGAACAATATGATCTAAACCCTTGTTTAGATCACAAACTCTTGCTTACAACACTTGAAAACCCTAATTTCAAGTGAAACCCAAATCTTGAATCTTTCTTGATTATCACTTGTAAACCTTAAACCAAACCTTCAAACCTTCTTGGGTTATCTTAGATATGATGTGAGAACACTTGGAAATGTTGTAGTTAAAAATTATATGGATGTTTTGTGTGTGGCTTTTTCAGCATGGCAATATGAAGAGAGGGAAAAGAGAGTGTTTTGCTTGTTAATACACCTTGGAAATGAGGATGCTGGTCGTTGTGATTATTACTCAGTTGCTAGCTTTATATACTTATGTAACTATTGATAATAGGTTAGGATGTATATTTCACTATGGCTTGGACAAGATGAGGAATCAAGGAGAAAATGGGCAATGTTACTTGTATTGACTTATGTTTTAATGAAAGATGTGTTGTACAACATCAAGTTGGTAGATTTTATGATATCTTTCTTCGTCTTTCTCACCAAATATGGCCCTAGATGCATAAGTATAAGATATTTTGTAAATTTTGGGTATTAAGTACAATTGTAGGTTTTGTTTGAAGGCGTATGAAAAGTTTGGTAGTTGCGAGTATGATAAACGATTTTTCACGAAACTGTAAACCAATATACGTAACAATAAAATAAAAAGGAACATAGTTAAGAATTATCCTCAAAATAAATTACTTAACACTTGCTTGATGTAAACATTTAATTGTTTGATTCCCGTTTACATTGAATGATCGTTTTTAGCTTACGCGATTTAACTTAACGATTACGATTTAAAAACAACCGCAGTACAATACTAAAAATAAAATAGCTATAGCTTGATTTAGCATTAGCACTGCAAATGTGGCTACAACCTGCTTAATTTCCTTAACACTCATCCCTTGATTAACAGTTATCATATTTCTAAAGATTACAAGAATAAAAATGTATATGAAGTTTCATCCATAGGAAAATCATGCTACTCCTTGATCTAACATATATGTTAAGGTGAGACGAGTCCATGCCAGAGATATAGATAACATTAATCATGGCATAAATAAATCCACATCATACAGTAGCATGATCATAACCAACAAAGTAGGTTAATACTTAATACTTCATTTTACCTGAGTAAAATAGTACATGCTTTTCATTAACGCTACCAACCGAGTATTACTCAAGTTTAGTGGGATATAATACAAAACGAGCTACACTAACAAATCTATTTGTCTATGGGTCATGGTGCTTCTCAAGATTTTAGATGCTAGCCTCTTATGTTATCTTTAAGTGACTTAATATTCTCTGGTGGTGGTGATACTGATGGTGGTAGTGATGATGAAGGTAGTGCAACAACAAACTCGATAATGCATACCTCAATAGATGGTGATCATGGAGTATGGTGTTAAATAGACATCCGTATTGTACGAGATCTGGTTTCAGAAAACAAGATGATATGGTATGGGTGGTGTAAAAGCAGACTCATCAGTCTTAACTGCCTCTGTATCTTCAGCTTGAGGGTACAGGATCATCTTAGGTTAACAGCAGTGGGGTCTACTGGAGATAGTGGCTCCTCCTCCTCCTCATCCTCTCATCTTTCTCAACATTCATCATCATCGTCGTCATCATTAGATGACTCATTATCATCATTGTCTCTCTATCGGCAGGATGTCTGCATGATTCTCCTCTGTGTCTTCCTAAAGTTCCTCCTCCATCCTCTCCGGATTGAAGTCTAGTAGTGTTAGCTAGTGATAGGGCTATAGGTTGGGCATCAAGCAGGGAGAGGGCTGATCCCTCTATTGGTGCTTTAAGCTCCTCATCAGAGAGAAACTCACTAGAATCTTTCATGGCTCATTAATTAATATAGACGACGTTGTATGGTAACCGTCGATGGTGAAAACATGACTGCTTGCTACAAGCAAAACTTAACTTATATAAGTATATTATATAAGGCTGGTATGGTAAATATGAATATGCGCTCATGGCATAAATGATTGTTGGTAAGATATATATTTGATTAGCTTAATGTTTAGGAACGCGTTTAGGACCTATGAGCTTATAGTGCTACCTTGCTAAAGATAATGTTTCCCTTATTTATATAAAATAACCTTATATAATAACTGTAGGAGTATGTGCGAAAGATGTGCAAACACATCTTTGTATATATATACATTAAGATTCCTCATAGTAACGTTACTTACTATAATATAATCACTTATATGATCATGTCAAGCATCTTAGTTAAACTAACTTAAATTGTAAACAAACTAGTGTATATTATGTCCTGTGAAAACCCCTTTTTGTATGAATGGAATGTTTGGAAAACGGTTAAATTTAGTTATCGTAAAACCCGTAAATGTCGTATCTTATTCGTTTTAGCTCCGTTTTTAGTGATTCTTTCGAGCACGTCTTTGTTATTAAAAGTTCTATCATATTAATGATGTTTTCAAAATGTTCATGTCTGAGATGAACAGTAACTTTTATAAAAATAGTTTTATAAAAGTATTTATTATCGTAAACTCGCGAAATTCATAACTCCTTCGTTATTGATTGAAAAATTACGATTCTTATTGTTTTGGAATCCTAAAAATATGTACTATCTGAGAAAAATAACAAACCTTATATATCAGAAGTATTTTATAACTTGTTTTTATAAAATTTCTTTTATAACGCGTTTAATTAACGTATAACTTAAAATTAGCGTATCTCCTTCGTTATAAATCGGTTTTTCGAGTTCTCTACATGCCCACGATCCTTGTGACATGTAGTATTTTATAAAAATATAAAATAAATAAGTTAAATTTCGAATTCTAACAGTAGGTTTTGAAGTTTTTCATAAAAACATGTTTAAGCTTGTTTTTATAACTTTTTAGTTTAACCACTTTGTTACAAGTCCTTTATAACCATTTATATCACATGTCTTACATCCTTAGGGTCTCTAGTCCATGATTAGTCCATAAATTGTCCAAGAATCACAAGATCCAAATGTGTACACACTTATTTATCCATGAACTTTCATAAGTATACTTTTTAGTTAACTTGTTTACATATACTTTTTATACATAATCAACACTTGTACATTACTTATACTTCCATTATAACATGATATGAACATTCATACAACATATATAAAAGTTTACCAAATCATAAACAAGTGTAAAAATCCATATTTCATGTAGATAAGTCCTTAGATGGTGATTAACTATATAAACATTATATACAAAAAAAAATTATGAATGTAAAGAGATTTAGGTTTTTAGGTAACCTTAATATGAAGTATGATGATGAACAATATGATCTAAACCCTAGTTTAGATCACAAACTCTAGGTTTCAAGACTTGAAAACCCTAATTTCAAGTGAAACCCTAATCTTGAATCTTTCTTGATTAACACTTGTAAACTTTAAACCAAACCTTCAAACCTTCTTGGGTTATCTTAGATATGATGTGAGAACACTTGGAAATGTTGTAGTTAAAAATTATATGGATGGTTTGTGTGTGGCTTTTTGAGCCGTGGCATATGAAGAGAGGGAAAAGAGAGTGTTTTGCTTGTTTACACCTTGGAAATAAGAGATGTGTGTGTTTATTTACTAGTTGCTAGCTTTATATACTCATGTAACTAGTTGATAATAAGTCTAGATGCATATTTCACTATGCTTGGACAAGATGAGGAATTCAAGGAAGAAAATGGCTATGTTACTTGTATTGACTTATGTTTTAATGAAAGATGTGTTGTACAATATCAAGTTGGTAGATTTTATGATATCTTTCTTGGTCTTTCTCACCAAATCCGGCCCTAGATGCATAAATATAAGATATTTTTGTAAATTTTGGGTATTGGGTACAATTGTGGGTATTTGTTGAAGCGTAGAAAAGTTTTGGTGGTTCCGGGTATGCCTAAACGTATTTTATCGCGAAACGTAACCAATTTACGTAACCAATAAAAATAAAAATGAACAAAGTTAATAATTATCCTCAAAATAATTACTTAACACTTGCTTGATGTAAACATTTAATTGTTTGATGCCCGTTTACATTGATTGATAATTTTTAGCTTACGCGATTTAACTTAACGATTACGATTTAAAAACAACCGCGTACAATACTAAAAATAAATAGTGAATTTCTTGATGTCATAAATGACCCTAAAACACAGGGTGTTATAGTCTCCCCCTATTAAATAATCCTTGTCCTCAAAGCTTAAGACGCGGCACTTGACAATGGTGCGGTGTTTGTGAAGAGATGTGGACATTTCTTTCAAAATTGATTCGCATTCCTATGTAAACCCAGGACTTGGCTAGAGTTCCATCGAACCTTGACAATTGGGATACGGCTTTGTTTCAATCATTTAATGTCACGATCCATGATTACTACTGGTTCCTCGACAAAATGAAGTTTGTCATAATATGAAGTCCATCCAACGGAATGGCTAATGGTTCGTTGGCACTAGCGGTACTAAAGTCAGGAATGCATAATTCCCAACAATCCTCCCTAGAACAATGATTGTTGGAACATTGGTTTAAACTTCATGTTTCTTTAGTTTACTCTTCTTGAAATCTTGGAGGAGGTATCCAAACACTCTGTCAAATCTTGATCTTGATCTTTGATAATTTTGACATCTTTAGCTATCCATCTTCATCAGCAACAGCAACATCAACATCCAACTAAGTTGGCTTTGTAGTTTTTGGCAAACTACCAGCCATTAACGGATTTGATATTCCTTTACCAGTAGCCGTTTGCTCTGGGATAGCCAATTCTTCATTGTAAACAACAAGGTGAATTGATAACCTTAAAGTTTTGAGTAAACTATCAACTATCAACGGATTTGACTTGTCTTTACCTAAAGCTGTTTGCTTTTGGACTAGTCAATGCTTTATTGCCATAACATGGACTTTCTCACACGCAGATTTTGGACTAGTCATCAGATTATGGACTTTCTCACACACAGATCAATTTATTATGCACTCATTATAAGTCTCATAGTCTCAACTTCATTTGTTGAACAGTTTTGGACGACTGCTAAGTCTAGAACAGTCAACAACACTAGTTATATAGATGCCACAATTGCTGGCAAGCCTGTAACTATCTCAGACGCATCAATAAGAAGTGATCTTCTTTTTGATGATGCTGATGGGATAGATTCTTTGAATAATCAGGCTATATTTGATAATATTCAGCTAATGGGGTATGAGGGAGACCTGAATACTTTAACTTTTAACAAAGCCCTTTTTTCACCCCAATGGAAATTTCTTTTTCATACCATGAATCACTGCATTAGTTCTAAAAGCACCTATTGGGATCAAATTCCCACTAATATTGCCACAATAGTAATTTGTTTAGCCACTAATCAGAAATACAATTTTTCAAAATTAGTTTTTGGTGGCATGATACGACACTTGGATGCAACTAAGAAGTTTGTAATGTATCCAAGATTTTTACAAATCTTTTTGAGCAATCAGTTAAAAGTATTGTACTTGTCCCCTTGGACCCACTTTCCAGGCCTCAACCCTAACTAAAAAGGTTTTTGACATTTATGGTTAAAAAGGTAAGAATTTTCAAGGAGGTTACACCTTTATTTGATTTAATGTTGGTTCAACAAACAGAGGATGAGGGTGAGGCTTCAGAAAGACCATCTGATTCCCAACCCATACCCTCTCCTCCTCACCCAAGTGAAGACCAACCTCAGACACAGACTGCCCCTTCTCCTAGACCTTCTCCTTCTATAGTTGTTCCTGATCCAGAGGGTTCTGGTGGGAATCATGGAGGTCAGTCATCCAATGATGCATCCCTATCAGGGAATGAGGATGGTCTGACACTCCAAAGTGTATATGACCTTTGTGTGTCTTTATGTAAACAGGTAACAGCTCAGGCTAAAGAAATTCAAGCTTTGAAGGCTCAGGTCAAGAAGCTAAAGAAAGGAGTCAAACCACTTATCACACATCACAAAGCCTGGATGAAGACAAGATTGGCAAGGAAGACTTCTCTGAAGAAAAAGGGGGTACACAAGGAGTATGTATCCAAACAGGGGAGGAAATCTGTCAAATCTTTCAAGGGTGAACCATCTGCGCATAAAGATCCAGCTTTTGATGATCTTGATGATATTGTGGATGATACTTTGGACTATATGGAGACTGAGGATGCTCAAGATGAGGGGAGGATAAGCTCTGTGGTGTTAGAAGAGAAGGAAAATGCAGATAAGGAAGTAAGTACTGAAGCTCCTGTTAGTACTGTCAAGCCAAATGAAGGTACCGACAAGAAAAATGAAGGTACTGACAAGCAAGATGGAGGTACCGACAGTACAAAAGTTAGTACCGATAGACAAGGTGAAGGTACTGCTGATCAAAATGAAGGGAAAAGTGCACACAAACAGCTGCCATAACAGCAACTTCAACACCTACTTCAACACCTACTCCAACAATGTTTGGTGATGATGAGACCATTGCACATGTTCTTATCACAATGAGTCAGAATAAACAGAAGGAAAAAGGAGTAGAGATTAGGAATGTTGAAGATACTGAGAGACCAAGGCCTACTTCAACCAGATCAATATTGACTTTGAGACCTCTTCCCAAGATTGATCCAAAAGATAAAGGCAAAAAGAGGATTGAAGAGGAGGATGAATCTGATACTGAATCAGAAGGTATTACTGAAGCTGAAAAGAAATTTAAACAGCTTGCTAATGATGAAGAGATGGCCAGAAAGGTTCAAGAAGAATGGGAAGCTGAAGAGGAAAAGAAAAGGTTAGCTGAAGAAGAAGCTACTAAGGTTGCTCTCACTAATGAGTATGATTTCATACAGGCAAGAATAAATGCAGACAAGATTCTTGCTGAGGAGCTTCAAAAGGAAGAAAGAGAGAAGTTTACCATTGAACAAAGAGCAAAATTTCTTCATGACACCATTGCTGCACAAAGGAAATTTCTTGCACAACAAAGGTCTGAAGCTATCAGAAATAAACCACCTATAAGAAATCAGCTCTGATACCACTTGTTGGAACATTTTACTGAATAGATCTTAACTTTCAGCTTGCAAAGAGTTTGCTCCTTTAGATAATTCTAAAGCAACAATAATGAAACACTGAGTAAACACCATTGATTATGCGGAATCTAATCAATAATGCTAAGAAGAACAATATTAAATATCACAAAAGAACTTTTATATTAAACCTTGAATCTGCCTAGGTTACAGATTACAAACTATGATTACTATTTGATCTCTATGATCTGTGTAGAACTATATTTACTAACTATGCCTAGGGTTCCTTTTATAGACTATGGAAACCCTAATGGGCTTTACAAAACGCGTATAAAGATCATGTATATCCTTTCCTAAGATATCTCATGCATATCTCATAAACAGTACTAACTACTTTATACTAACGATACTAACTATCTGATCAGTACTAACCATTTTGTACTGTCAGTACTAATTACAACTAGCGGTACTAACTAATATAACTAGCGGTACTAAATCAGGAATGCATAATTCCCAACAAATAAAATGAACAAAGTTAATAATTATCCTCAAAATAATTACTTAACACTTGCTTGATGTAAATATTTAATTGTTTGATGCCCGTTTACATTGAACGATAATTTTTAGCTTACGCGATTTAACTTAACGTCTTCAATTTAAAAGCAAACGCGTACAATACTAAAAATAAATAGTGAATATATTGACGTCGTAAATGACCCTAAAACACGGGGTGTTATAGTCTCCCCCAGTTAAATGAGCCTTGTCCTCAAGGCTTAAGACGCGACACTTGACGACGGTGCGGCCTTTGTGAAGAGGTGTGGATATTTCTTCCTGAATTGATCTTCGCGTTCCCATGTGAACTCAGGACCTCTCCTGGAGTTCCATCGAACCTTGATTATTGGAATGCGGCTTCGCTTCAACTGTTTAACTTCTCGCTCCATGATCTCTACAGGTTCCTCGACAAACTGAAGCTTGTCATCAAAGTGAAGTCCATCCAACGGAACGGCTAATGGTTCGTCGGCATAGCACTTCTTCAAGTTGGATACATGAAACGTGTTATGAACCCTGCTCAGCTCTTCAGGAAGCTCAAGCTTGTAAGCAACGTCTCCAACCCTTTCCAACACCTTGAAAGGTCCAACATATCTAGGGTTTAGCTTCTCCCGTTTGCCAAAACGTACGACCCCTTTACAAGGCAAAACCTTAAGCATAACTTTATCCCCAACTTGAAACTCCATTGGCTTATGATTTAGATCGGTGTAACTCTTTTGTCTATCACAGGCGGCTTACATTCTTTGCTTGATCTGTATGATCTTCTCGGTTGTTTCTTGAACTAATTCCGGACCAGTGAGTTGCACTTGTCCAACCTCGGCCCAACACACAGGTGAACGACACTTTCGACCGTAAAGTGCTTCAAATGGTGCAGCCTTGATGCTAGCGTGATAGCTATTGTTATATGAGAACTCGACTAATGGCAAATGGTTAACCCAACCCTTTCCAAAGTCGATCACACCAGCACGCAGCATATCCTCGAGAGTTTGAATAGTCCTCTCGCTTTGTCCGTCAGTTTGTGGATGGTACGCAGTACTCATATCCAGACTAGTACCCAAAGCCTTCTGAAGTGACCTCTAGAAATTTGATGTGAACCTAGGGTCGCGATTCACAAATGATTGAGACAGGCATCCACTCCTTGGGACTACCTCCTTTAGGTACATTCTTGCTAGTTTCTCCATGGGATTAGTTTCCATCATTGGTACAAAGGTGGCAGACTTAGTAAGTCGGTCAACAATCATCCAATTGGTGTCACAACCTTGTGACGACTTAGGAAGCTTTGTGACAAAATCCATAGTGATATTGTCCCACTTCTTTTGAGGTATCTCGGGTTGCACCGACAAACTCGATGGCTTTTGATGTTCATCCTTGACCTTAGCATATGTCAAACATTTGCTAACATAGGTGGCGATGTCAGCCTTTACATTGGGCCACTAATTTAGCTTCTTCATGTCCTGATGCATCTTGTCAAAACCCGGATGGATAGAGTATTTTTGACTTGTGGGGCTCGTGCATAATCACAGTCCTCAAATTACCATATCAGGGCAACCAACTCCTGCCATTTAAGCATAAAGTTCCATCCGCACGGGGTTCCAACTTCTCCTCCGATATATCGTTCCTGATCATACCTTCTACATTTTTGTTCTTGATGTTTTCGGGTTTCTGTGCTTCAATTTGAGCTTCTAGGATTTTTTTAGGAAGATCCAAGCCAATAGTCATAAATAAGACTCGAACTCTTAATGGTTTAATTTGCTCCTTCCTGTTCAAAGCATCAGCAACAACATTTGCTTCCCCCGGGTGATAACGAATCTCACAGTCGTAATCACTAAGCAACTCTAACCAACGACGTTGCCTCATGTTCAACTATTTCTGATTAAGAATGTGTTGTAAATTCTTATGATCAGTGAACATCGAACACTTGGTTCCGTATGAATAGTGCCTCTAAATATTTAGAGCAAACACCACTGCACCAAGTTTCAAATCATGAGTCGTATAGTCTTCTTATGAATTTTTAATTGGCGTGATGCATAAGCAATCACCTTCTCTCTTTGCATCAACACAGCGCCCAAACCTTTGATCGAAGCATCGCAGTATACAATAAAATCTTCGCTTCCTTCAGGTAAAGCCAGGATTGGTGCACTACACAATTTCTTGTGATCAGTGAACACCGAACACCTGGTTCCGTATGAATAGTGCCTCTAAATCTTTAGAGCAAACACTACTGCACCAAGTTTCAAATCATGAGTCGTATAGTCTTCTCATGAATTTTTAATTGGCGTGATGCAGTATACAATAAAATCTTCGCTTCCTTCAGGTAAAGCCAGGATTGGTGCACTACACAACTTCTGCTTAATGAGTTGAAACGCCGCTTCTACCTTGTCACCCCAATCAAACTTAACTCCATTCTGAGTAAGCTTGGTCATTGACTTGGCAATCTTCTAAAATCCTTCGATGAATTTTTGGTAATACCTAGCAAGACCTAAAGATTGACGAATCTCCGTTGGTGTTTTAGAAGATGCCTAATCTTTTATGAATTCGATCTTGGCAGGATCCACGTGAATGCCTTGACTATCAATCACGTGACCAAGGAACTGTACTTTGGGAATCCAAAATTTACACTTAGAAAAATTTGGC
>BQNB010187478.1:0-12036 GCA_026074375.1 Tanacetum coccineum
CAAACCATGAGGACCAAAAATGTAGTTTACTCCAGTCTTTTATTATATTGTTATCACCAGTAGCTTAGATTTATATTTAGTTTAATAGCTAAAACCAACCAACCTCTTCAATATATGATTTTACTTGCTTTCCATAAAACATAAAAACACAAAAAGAATCTTCCCTTAACCCTTAGAATTCTGTTAGACCGTGATCAAGCCTTACCATCCTATTCCCCGAGTGAATGATAACAACTCACCGAGTCTTGCCTATACTACTACAACAACGATTAGGTGCTCTGCCTAGGGAGTTGTAAAACTTCGTGTAGAAGTCTAACGATGACCGCATCAAGTTTTTGGCGCCGCTGCCTGGGGAATAGTTAGGTTTTGATCATAGTTTAGCTTAGTTCTACTTACTTGAATCCTTTCAAATTTCCGCATATTAGCTTTCTTATAGTCTATCTTTTCTTTTTGTTATCTGTTTTGTAACTCATTCTCGTCAACCACCATGGGAGACAAGAATCCTATCCGTACTCTAGGAGACTACTCCAAACCTAGCCACGAGGGCTATAGGAATACCATTGAGCTCCTCTTAGGGAACAACATCGTACCTCTTCGATTCGACACCATCCGGTTGGTGCAAAATGGATGCTCATTCCATGGACTTCAGTCTGGGGATCCAAACCAACACCTCAAGGATTTCCTTAAACTTGTGGACTCACTAGACCTTGATGGTGAAAATAGGGAAAGAACACGCCTACATTTATTTTAATTTTCCCTACGTGATCAAGCTAGCAATTGGCTTGAACGTCTTCCAGCAAGATCCATCACCGCATGGGAGGATCTTACTACCCGATTCCTTGCTTAATTCTTTCCACCGGGAAGGACCACAAAACTCCGCAACGATATCCTAATGTTCCAACAACACCATAGAGAATCTCTATCTGAAGCATGGACTCGTTTCAAGGACTTGCTCCAAAAAGTCCCTCATCATGGCATAGACCTTTGGCTCCAAGTCTAGATTTTTTATGACCATGTCAATCCCATCACAAGACGAACCATTGACCAATCGACCGGTGGTAAGCTTTGTGACCATAACGCCAAAGAATACTGGGCATTATTAAACGATCTCGCCATTTATGACAATGAAAGTTGGAACAACCCAAGGGATTTCGCTAAGCCGGTCGAGGCAATCGCATTGCCTCAAGATGTCCCGAGTACATCTGACCGCCGTCTAATCGAGCTCGAAACTCAAGTCCAACGCTTGATGAAAGTTAATCTTGCTCCGACACAACCTACCTAAGTTAACAAAATCACTACCTCATGTGAGATCTGCAGTGGTCCCCACGACACTCAATATTTATGGAAGATCTTGAACAAGCCTTTGTTAACTACGCATCCTCACGTACCGATGAAGCAGTTGATTTATAATTAACCAAAATAAATTGAAGTATGATTACAAACTGTGCTGAATTAATGCTCTTGATCCTCTAGTCGAACGTCATGGTAAACCCCGAAGGGTTTGCCCTACACCAAGCTAACAGCCAAGCTGCTCTCTTTTTATTTCTCCTTTTCTTGCGTGCGGCTAAAAACCACCGAGTGAGATGGCATGAAATGAATAACAATTCATCCATATTTATACTATAATATAAGTTTAGCCCATGTATAACAGTCAGCCTGGAGTCTTTGACAATTCCATTTAATCATGAAACTTACTATCAAAATATGCATTTTCAGTTCCTGTGATGACTCATTGTTACGGCGTAACCGCACCGACTATGTTACGTCGTAAACCTTTTGACGTGGCTTTCTATCTCATAGCGTAAAAAAATGTTACGGCGTAATTAAATCCAAACGCTACGCCGTAACCCTTAGTCGGCATAATTATCTTCAGTAACGATATTTTATAGCTTAACTCTTGTGGGACGTTACGCCTAATGCCTTGTCAGCACCAAATCTTCGTAATTAATAATTGATTACGACGTAACTCCTGCGGAACATTACGCCGTAATGTCTTCTAAACTTGTAAAATCGATATCATTCGTCTTTAAAAATATAGTAACCCTACTAAATAATATAGTAGTGGTACTATTCTTCGTTTGGCTCCTAAGTCACTTCTTGGGGAAATATAGTAGCTTTCCATTAAATTTTAGTACCTCTACTAAATAAATTAGTATTGGTACTAAATCTAGCCATTTCTTTCATTTTTCCGTTCCATTGCCCAAATTACTTGAATTTGCAAAATAAATGAATTAAGTATCGAATTCATATAAAAATGATATAAAGCAAGGCAATAAACGCGGGAATTTGATATAAAAAAGTATTAAATATTTGATGTTATCAAATATCCCCCCACTTGACTTCTACTTGCCCTCAAGTAGAACCTTTTAAATAATTCTCAAAAAGATATCCCCTAGTTATCAGGAAGATATGAATTTAAAAATTACTTATGCTAGAAAATTCTAAACCGAGCACCTCACAAAAAAGAAAAACGAACCACACTCATACTCTCACTAATCTACATGTTTCATTATTGGTGATCACTCAAGTTGCGCAGTCATGCCGCGAGTCATTCTATAATAGCTGGCAAAGATACTAATCTCACCACTAGAGTCTAGATGCAACGTTCAAAAGGCAATGGGTAGACACAACACAAAGGCATTATACAGGGTGAATTCATCCTCTAAATGCAACCTTTAACCAAAAGGTTCAAACAAGGGCGACGAAACCATTCATACACATCCGTATAGACGGGATTTATTGAGATCATGTATGATTCTCACTCTCTCATTCGAGAAAAACAAGGACGGGATGTAGTATGATTTATAGGTAGGATAAAAGATATGATGGCACATTTTAATGTTGTTAATAGAAAAAAAAAAAAAAAAATAAAAACAATTAGTTCCTAAGTCATAATCTCCCGTCACTAGTAGCATTCAAATCCCTTAAGGGTAAAAACAGAGGGTCATAAGTTAAGGGGTCTTTATTAATACATGAGTTAATAATATGGAATAATAAATGGTATTGCCTTATAATCTCCATAACATAGGCAAGAAAGTCGCATTAACTCGGTCTTCATCATCAATGAACAAAAATTATGTGCTAAAAAAATTTAAAATCTGGAGCCAACTTAGCACATAATCTTACCAAATACCTCATTTCTATCTCCCTTCCCCCCACTTGAGATGTACAATGTCCTCGTTGTACAGATAGACTTATAATAGAAAAGAGAGATAGAAATGTTATGGGTTTATAAGAACTACCTGTTTATAAAGACGAAATCGTCGCCAGCTGGACAAGGCAGAAATACTGCCACAATACAACATATAAGCTGATTTATAATAATGATCAGCTGTAAAAAAACTACACTTGCTTGCATCCTCTTTATTAAATTTTTTTATGCAAGAGAAGGATACAATCACAATACGAACACATATATACATGAGCATCCCCTTACTTGAGATCAACTATCTTCAAAACCTGTTTTTCTTCAAATACCCTTTATTCTAACCCGCAACTTCCACCAGTGAAACTCAAAAATAACCAGCAAATCCCCGATCATGAACTAAGAAACTACAAGGTAGGCTAAGGCGATAGGTGTAATGAAACAACATATATTGGGTTACAAAATGAAAGGAAAGGCTCAACAGGTTGTACTAGGGGTATCTTGCACTAAAGATGAGTGCAACAAAGGGTTTAATAGGGGGATTGACTAATCGGTGTGAGAAGTCAATATACACAACACATATATAGGCTATTTGGGGTTAATCCTAAAATTTGCCTTTTATTACAGCTAAACCGATTACACTAGATGCAATGTTTATTATGATGGTCTCGAAAAGATATACCAGGCCAAGTTTTAAAGTCTACTACAGCTACCGGCACACTCATTTTTATTGGATATAAGGGGGAAACGGAAAGGCTTATCCTCGCACAATTAAGTGATAAGGTAGGGTGTGCTCAGTAAAGTTTTAACTAGTTAAGTAATGAAAAACATGTCAAAATTTTATTAATGAAACATTTTTCAAAATAAACTAGAAAAATAAAGGCAAGTATAATCAAATAGGTGGGTTTATTTCTAATCCATTCCCCCACTTGATTCAAACTTAAGTATATAAAATTGAAATAGGAAGAGTTAGAAATGGAACGGATTACTCCCCTGGATATGCTCGGTGATATGAAGAGATGGCATGCTCTAAGCCATGCTCCAAGTCTGCTTCCTCGAGCAACATCCACCATCACAAGAAACTTCTTTAACCACCTTTAAAGCATCCAACTAGACCGGTTTAGGATGCTCCTTTGCAGCTCGATTAGCATCCTAGCACCTCATCCTGTGCATCACCTGTATAGCTACAAGAAAGACTAATACAAAAAGCATAAACCTAGATAGAAAGCATCATAGACACGAGTATACAAAACTTTACAAAAATAATACTCACTTTCAAGGAACTCACTTAGTTGCATTTAGCGTATGCAACAAGCCTTTTAAACCAATTGGTGGCCCGAGTGGCCGAGTGAAGTCTTGTGAGGGTTTCTAGAGAACATACCCATAAAGTTCATTTACTTGTACACGATTTAGAAATGTTTAGAAACTTGATTTTTTAGATTTTGAGAAAGAGGTTACGGCCTAACCTCGGTGGTTACGCCGTAATTAAGTGGTAATTTTGAAAATTTTAGTTTAGTTGTTACGATGTAACTATAGAAACGTCAGCCGATAATTGATGTGGTTTCGATGTAACTCTTATGGTGTTACGCAGTTATTGCTGCTACAAACATCTACATTTTCCACACAAACTTAGGGGTCAAGGTGTTGTGGTATCAATTTTGCCCTCCCTTGTTGTGAACCTGCAAAAAACAAGTGAAAAAATAATACCAACTAAAATGAGAAATTGAATGAGCTAAATAAAGGATAGGTCAGGTTGTCTCCCCGAGTAGCACTTTTCTTTTTCACCGAGTCTTTTAAGTGTAGACTCAAGCCTTACACACAGGCTTCTTGGATCTCCAAAATGTCAATCTTCATGCATCTCCTCAACCTGTAATTAATTTGCCTCATCTACACACTAACAAACCAGTGCATTAAATGTGTAATAAAACTGAGCAAATAGAGGAGCATACATTGCTGGCAATTACTTGACTTAGGAATAAAATTTTAAGGTTCAATCAATACCCAAACTATTTTTGGTTTTGTGTCTCTAGAACTTATGGCGTTACCATATGATGTACGCCAACTAGCCCTACAAGTCAAGTCATAACCAAGCCTGAGACGCATTCTTTATTTAATTCACACAAACAAACAAGCACACAGAAATAGGAGAAGAATAGAAGGTTCAAGCACACACAAGTACAAACAAACACACGTATATCAATCAAACAATCAAAAACTACAAAAACCGTTCCTCGGCAACAGCGCCAAAAACTTGATGCGTAATTTCTTTTAAATAAAATCTATGTCAGGTTTTACATTTATAAAACCCTAACTACCTTGACTATTCCTACGCACTAAAGAGCAGTGTACCCTATCATGTATAGTGTAGTGATTGGTAAGTACGGGTGTCGACCCAAAGAACGATTTGTGTCTCTAATCGTCTAATTGGTTTTATTATTGTACCTAAGAAAGAAGGAAAGAAAGCTTGTTTTGAGATTTGAGATTATTGTTATTATTTGGTGGTAAGCCTTGCTTTTCGAAAAGAGAAATGGTATAGTGGCAGACAACTAGGAAGGATGAACACATTTAATTATGATCTTATGTGCAATGTTCTAATCGCAACCTTAGAAGGGGTCTTACATTCATTAAGTCCAATTTTTTATTTGAAACCTAACCTATATTTACTGAGTGGAATGGACTCACAAGGAGAATTAACCTATTCTTAGTCTACAGTCATTAAGCTATCCTTTTAACTATGAGATACTCTTAATTCTAACAGCTGGTATCCATATTAGCTTGCACTCCTAAACGAGTATTAATGTTAAGGTGTAACACCCCCAAAATGGGACGTAGCGGAATACGGGTTTGGGAGCGTTACTTCATAATACCATTGCACGAGTCATAAGAGAACGACCTCTAATTGTGTCGTTTGAAAAGAAATCATGAATTATTTAGACTCCAATGCACATCACATAAGCCAAGCATCTAATTCACTTGAGAAAAACATGCTTAAAAAGTGTCAACATAAAGTTGATGAGTTCATAGGTTTGTTTAAGTATAAAAGTTAAACCAAAGTTTTGTAAAGTATGTATGACAGTTTAAATCCCCATATAGTCACAAAAACATATGTATGAATGTTATAAACCAAAGAGTTGTAAAGTATGCTTGACCATTACAATCCCCAAAGTGTCACAAAAAGTTAAGTATAGTTATTGTTCAAAGTATGAGTTACCACTTTATTCAAGGCAACGTAAATATTATTGTGTGTATAAATGCGATGATTACGATTACTCTAAGTTCATGAAACTGCTCCGTAGACTCATATATATGCCACTTTAAGGCATCATAAGTGTTCGTGTTCGTATAAATGTTGTGCTCCGACATGTTATAACGTTCGTTTGCCCAGTGATAGCTAATCACCCGAATGCGGCTGTCACACCCGAATAGATTTATTTCATAACATTTGCGCTTACCCTCCAGGTAATTCACAACTCAATCCGCATAAGCTAATCCATAATCATTTGGGTAAAAGTAAAGTATTGCCCTTGTTTTCAAAAATAAGTGAAACAAGCAATGTATTTCATCCCAAAATAAGTAATTGAGTATGTAGACCAGTTTGTAAAATGAATTGTAAATGCACACGTAATAAATTCAAATCAATCACGTAAATGAATTTGGTAACAAGCATGTTCTCACCCCAAAAGTTATAAGGTAAATATAAAACAGTAAAACGTGGGGCTATAAACTCACCTCGAGTAAATGAATATCAAGTATATCACAGAAAATGCGTCAGATAAACGCCGAATGCAACCTAATTAATTATAGGCCGTATGAGTACAAGCACTTTGATTAACTAATACCATATACAATTCTATATAGCTACATCACCAACGAACCAACACTATTCACGTCAGGAAATAGTGCACAAGTTATAAAATAGTGTGTAACTTTCTCGTTTTTAGCCCGTTTGGGATGTTTCTTACGTCCATGTTTTCGTATTAAGATGAGTTATCAAAATAATACATTTTCATATTTTTAGTCCCCTAATGAACAGTGTTTTTTACTGTTCATGACAGTTTATAAATTTAATTTTATAGAATTAATTATCGTAAAACCCGTAAATTTCATATTTTATTCGTTATAGCTCCGTTTTTAGCGATTCTTTTGAGCACGTCTTTGTTATTAAAAGTTCTATCATATTAATGATGTTTTCAAAATGTTCATGTCTGATATGAACAGTAACTTTTATAAAAATAGTTTTATAAAAGTATTTATTGTCGTAACTCGCGTAATTCATAACTCCTTCGTTATTGATCTAAAAATTATGATTCTTAATGTTTTGGAATCCTAAAAATATGTACTATCTGAGAAAAATAACCAATCTTATATATCAGAAGTATTTTATAACTTGTTTTTATAAAATTTCTTTTATAAACGCGTTTATTATCGCGTAACTTGTAAATTACGTATCTCCTTCGTTATAAATCGGTTTTTCGAGTTCTCTACATGCCTACGATCCTTGTAACATGTAGTATTTAATAAAAATATAAAATAAATGAGTTAAAAATCGAATTTGATCAGACCCTTTTGGGTTTTTGTTAAAAACTTGTTTAAACTTGATTTTTGTAACTTTCTAGTTTAACCACTTGGTTACAAGTCCATTACAACCTTCAACATCACATGTCTTACATCCTTAGGGTCTCTAGTCCATGATTAGTCCATATATTGTCCAAGAATCACAAGATCCAAATGTGTACATACTTATTTATCCATGAACTTTCATAAGTAACTTTTTATACTTTTACCTATATATGCTTTACATAACTTAACCAACACTCATATAGTGTATATACTTGCTTATTATCATGATCCATGACATCCATATATCATATGACAAAGTTTACCAAAATCATAAACAAGTGTAAAAATCCATCATATCCCAATACTTTTGAACTGAAGGATCATTCAATCAATTCCTTAGTTGTCTTAGGATCAGTTGTAACTCTTTCTTCTTCAATGCTAAAGCGGTTCTTTGCTATTTCTCTTCAATCTTAGCTACGTGAGCTATTTTCCTCTTCATCATTTTTTTCTTGTAATCTGATAGCTTCTTCTAAACCTAACCTCTCTTGCTCCAATAACTTCTTGGACTTTTTCTCAGGTTCTGGTTCAGTCATGATTGCTTTGCCTTTATCCTTCCTTGCCTCTTTACTCCTTCTTCCATATACAACTCTACCAGCAGTACTATGAGTTTCTCTGGCAGTACTAATATTTATAGGAGCAGTACTAACTGTAATACCAGCAGTACTATCTTCTAGTTGTCCTTCTTCAGCAGTATCTTGATCATGAACAACTTCATCATCTTGAGCAAAGTAGGTATTAGGGTCTTCATCTATCCTCCCCTGTTTGGAAGAATCATCTTCTTCATCCTCTGAAAGCAAACAACCTTGCTACTTCCTTGCTTCCCAGTCTTGACTTTAGACTCTAACTTCTTAACCCTGAGAATAAGCTTAGTGAATGCAGAACTGTAACTTTGCTTAGTCTTCTTCAAATCATCCTCCAAGACTCCAATTCTCTTAGATAGGTTGATAACCAAAATTTTCAATTCATTTAGTTTCAAGCTACCCTCATAACTTTCATATGAGTGAACAGCATGGAGAGGAGATTCATTGGGTGATGGAACATGATACTCTGCATCAGGTAAAGGTTGGGGTTCAAAGGTAGGTTCAGTGGAAGGTTCAGATAATAGTGAAGGTGATGATGTGATCCTTGATGGTGAAGATGAAGGTGTAGGTGAAGATTCAGGCATAGGGAAGGAGCATATGTAAAGAAATACCAATCTACCCCTGTATATCATTTAGTAAGTCTCCTCATGTTGCTAAAAACCTTTTTATTTAGAGAAGGTACAGGATATGTTTTGGAATGTGTCTTAAGTTGTTTCTTCTACATATCTAGGCAAATTTGAATAAACCTAGGATACATTAAAAACTTATGGGGGCTTCCTATGTTTGTGACCATATGTTCAAAAATCAGCCTAGAGAAGTTGTACTTCCTATTTGTTGCTAAGCAGATAAGAGCAGTAGCTATGTTACTGCCTAAATATTTTCCCAAGCAGTTTCTTAGGGCTAAGACAATGGAAGTAGAGTATGTATAGAATCTCCATTGAGGTGAGAAAACACCCTTCTGAAAAGTTAACTTATCTGAATCTGGTTGATACCCATGAGTGCAAGCTGCTCAAAAATCTCTGAGTTGGGAATAGAAGTGATACCATCATGATCTTCCAACTTGAGAATGTTTCGTAAAGGAGGTTCAGGTGATAGTCTTGGATTGGCCAATCAAGATAGCAGTGTTTGTTACATCCTCATCAATGTCAAAGTTTTTAAGGAAGCTTGAACAGTTTCCAAAAATTGTTGATGAATGAGATATAAGATTTCTGGCTTTTTAGTAAGAGGATAATGTATGACTTTGACTTTAGGGTAAGTTATAACTTGGATGAAATCCCTCACTCCCTTAGATTTTTCCAAGAACGCAGCCATATTTTGCTTATCACAAAATTCCAAATAGCCATGAGTAAAAAGTTGATTGATTATGTGGGATATGATCAGTTTAGGTAAGTATGAAGGCTGGAGAAGTTCATTGTGATTATTTGAGATATGTAGAGATATGGTTACCGACTTAAAGAAAAATTTGAGGTTATCGTGAGTAATCAAGCAGATATATAGGAAAGATCACGAAAAGTCCAATTAGTCAAACCCTATATCTTAGGTATTTGGGAAATATCTCACGCTTCTATTATTAATGAAAAAATCTGTTAGGGCTCAAGCAGTGCTAACGGTCATCCAGCAGTACCAAATTTGGTCTAGTAGTGCTAAAATAAGCCTAGCAGTATTAACTTCTCCACCAAAAGCAGTACAAACTCCAAACTTGTGTTCATAAAAAAAACTTCCAACAATCACTCTTTCTGTTTTAAGCTCACATTTTTCTCTTCAATTCTTTTAACTCACTATGTACTATGTCTGTTTTTTACGCATCTCTCTATCTCGTTTTTAAGCTCACCCAATTCTCTCTATTCTTTGGCTCACAATTTCATACAAAGTTTAGTTTTTGGCAAATACAGCCATTAACCGATTTTTGAGTAGTCTTTTACCAATTGTCGTTTGCTCAGGATCTAGCCATGGCTTCAGTGCATGATAACCATAACCAGTCGTCGGTTTGCTCTGGACTAGTCAATTCTTGATGTCTATAAGACATGGTGAACTGATGACCATTTTGTTGTGTTGGTGTTAAAACAACCACTTGAAGATCAAAACACATTCTCCCTTCAAATTAATGCATCAGTAGGAACCAAATTCACAAATTTATTCATTGGTTTATCCTGTACAAGAGTTAAAAAAAGCTCAAAACCAAGAAAAACATAATCTAACTATTTTTCTTGTTTAGCAGTTTAAATGTTACTAAACAGGATTAAAGTGAGACATAGAAATAACTAGCGTACTAACTATATGTATCAGTTTTGGCAAACGTCTTACAATAATAACTAGAGTACTAATTATAACTGCAGTAATAATATACAAAGACTTAACATTACTAACATTTAACAAACTTTACAAAAACAAACAAGAGATATGGGCATTAGGGATTTAGCATTCCAATACTTGAGACCAAGTACTGAAATCTACCAGCATCAAAACCTTTTGTAAGAAGATCTGCTACATTATGTTCAGTGTCAATCTTAGCCATTTGAATCAACTTTTTAGCATTGCAGTCTCTTATAAAATGATGCCTAATCTCTATATGTTTTGTTTTAGAATGTTGAACAAGATTTTCTATTATGCAGATAAGTCTATTGTCAATATAAATAACAATATTCATGAAATTGTACCCATAGTCCAGCAGTTGGTTTTGTATCCAGAGAACCTGTCCACAGCAACTTGCAGCAGCCACATATTCAGCCTCAGTTGTAGAAGTGGCAACTACAGTTTGTTTCTTGCATTGCCAAGAGATCAGCCTATTTCCCAAAAACTGACAACCTCCAGTGGTTGACTTCCTATCTTGTGTAGCTCCAGCATAGTCACTGTCAGTGTAAGCAACTAATTCCAATGGAGAATCCTTAGGATACCAAAGTCCTAAAGATGGTTTTCCTTTAAGGTATCTAAAGATTCTCTTAACAGCTAAGAGATGGGATGTCTTTGAAGAAACTTGAAACCTTGCACATGCATAGACTACAAACATGATATCTGGCTGGGTGGCTGTAAGGTACATCAAAGATCCTATCATAGATCTATAAAGATGTTCATCAACATCAGCAGCATCTCCATCTTGAACCAAAGGCTTTTCCAAATCTGTTGGAGTAGAGGCAGACTTCACATCTCCCCCCCCCCCCCCCCCCCCCCCCCCGTGTAGTTGAATTTTCTCAAAATCTCATTGAATATTTATCTTGACTGATAAAAAATGCCTTTCTTTTTCTGTTGGATCTGTAAACCCAAAAATAAGGTAATGTTTCCTATATGAACTCATTAAAATGTATTCTTTCATAAGCTTCTCAAACTCATCACACAACTCCTTCTTTGTAGATCCAAAGATAATGTCATCCACATATATTTAAACAAGCAAGATATGTCCCTTTTGTCTCTTGATGAATAATTTTTGGTCAATCTTTCCTCTTTGAAAACCATTGCACAAGAGATAATTTGCCAAAGTGTCATACCAAGTTCTGGGTGTTTGATGCAGGCCATATAATGCTTTTACTACCTTATAGACTTTATCAGGATGGTCAGGATCTTCAAAACCTTGAGGTTTACATACATATACTTCCTCTTCAATCTGACCATACAAGAAAGCACTTTTTACATCCATTTGGTAGACCATAAATCCCATATAGGAAGCATAAGCTAGGAATATTCTTATTGCCTCAA
>BQNB010187479.1:0-12036 GCA_026074375.1 Tanacetum coccineum
AGCCATCACATTGAGACACTAAGACATTTGAAGTAGTTGCCTTAACTGGCACAATCCTTCTGGTAGGTTCCATATTCCTATTTTGTTGGTCCCTTGGAGCCCTGCACTCCCTTGCAAAGTGTCCCATTTTATGACAGTTATAACACTCCACCTTTGATTTATCATACCCTATGGTCTCATTACGATTTACAAAAAACTTCCTTATTGTCTTCTTCAAGAATCTCCTTGCCCTCATTGTTAGCATAGCCATCTGCCACCTTAAATCCATTTCTTCTAAATCATTAGTATGCATTTGTTGCAAGTCCTCATTGTTAAGTTGTGGACTGTTTAGTTAACTCGCAAAGAAAGCACAGATGATAGCATCACTTAAGTTGTCAATTGTTGTTGAGTTAACAGCATTAGCTTGAGTGCTAACAGTTGTAGCACCATGAGCAGTATTAACTGCTTCATTTATGTTGTTGGAGGACACAAAGGCTACATTTTGTGTGTTTGTTCTTAGGTTTGATGTCCTTTTGACATGTGGTTCATAGATCTTTAGGTTGTTGTAAAGATCTTCCAAGCTTAATGTGTCTATATCAGGCTTGTTCCTCCATACAATGGTATGTGTGTTCTATTCTAGTAACAGACTTCTTAAGAACTTCTGATTCACATCTTTTTATAAGATACTTTCACCATGAATATCCAACTGACTGATAAGCTTTTGATGTCTATCAAAGGTTTGATCTAACACCTCTGAGCTAGATGCAGTAAAATTTTCATACAACTGCTTTAGAAGATTCCTTTGAGTCTTTGTAGTAGCAGCATTCCCTCCAAACCTCTTCTCAACAGCCTGCAGCAATGACTTAGCATCTTTGATGGAGTTAAACTTTAATTGATGTTCATTAGGGATGCCCATCAATAAAGTGCTTCTTGCCTTCAATTCTAACCTCCTTTGTGCCTTTTCTTCAGCAGATGTAGGAGCAATTGTAGTCTTAAAACCTCCAACAACTTTTGTTACTGGAGGTGCATTACCATTCTTTATGACTTCCCATAGAGAATAATCAATCATCTGGATGTACTGTTCCATCCTTATCCTCCAAAGCTCATACTCACCTGGTTTGAGCATAGTCACTTTTGATGCAACCACTATATGTGCTGGGTCTTGATCCATATCTTCTAGCAAAGAGATCTTGTGTATTCAAAAAGGTTCTTCTTATTCAAAGCTTCTCAACAAGCTCTGATACCACTTGTTAATCCCACTTGAATATATCTTGAATTCCTTAGCTTGTGTAAGATTTAGTTATGCAAGAAAAATCCTACACAACTATGGTAGAAACTTTGTAAAATATATCAAAGATTATGCGGAATCTAAAATCTTTGATCAATAAAAAGAATATGCAATAGAACAATAATTCTAATGAACACACTGATTAACAAACAAAGCTTTAATATATTGATACGAATACTCTAACTAGTATTAGTGTTACAAAACCTTGAAGCTATGACAATTCTATGAATGACTCGTTTTTGGTACATAGAACTATATACCCTAGGACCTCCTTTTATACACCAAGGAGTCCTAGTCGATTTACAATATATTCCTAAAACTTTGATTATTCTAAAAGATCTATTCTATAAAAAACAATCCTTATCACATAAGTAATCTTGGTCTTCAAGCAATCTTTATCTTTTAGCAGTTGTAATCTTTCAGCAGTTGTAATCTTTCAGCAGCATTAACTCGGAACACCAACAGTAGTAACTTATACACCAAAAGCATTAACTTAGCAGCAGTAACTTCAAGAACATCAATAAGTCTTTTAATCCCAACAGAAGCTAAAGACAAGTCTAACTTAAAGACTTCGCTGTAAACAAAAGTGCTTCCCAGGAGATAACCCAGATTGTTATTTATTTTTATCGAGTCTGTCTTCCCAGACATCAATACGGCGTATCCGCTCCATACCTTATGGCGTATTGATTGTCTGGACGTTATCAGTCTTTATTTTTTATTGCACTTTAAAAACATTATTGTCAGTTATGGAATATGGCGTATTCACTAAACTGATACGTCGTATCCACCAGACTGGCCCATAATTATTTTGTTTAGTTTAATTTAAATTAACCGTAGGTACCAAGATAGGAATGCACATGTTTTTCCTATATTTTACACAGGACCTCGTAAAAGAAATATCGACGAAGTTGGTGGAATGCATATTTTCTGGAATTCTGTGTGTGTGTGTTGTTTGTGCTAGGATTTAGATGCTTTTCTAGCACATAATCTTGCTCAATAACGCAACATGGAGAATCTACCGAGCAAATATCAAGGGAGTTTCTCATTCTAATTCTCTTTTAGTTCTTGTATTTATTGTTTTATTTATACAACGAGGACGCTGTATAATTCAAGTGGGGGGATGGAATTAGAATGTTTACTTGTCCTATTTTTCACACTAAAATGCTTAAATTATGCTCAATTATTTTTTTCAAGAATACTTTTATGAAATTACATGCTACATAACCCGCACACAATAACCCTTGTTAGATATTGTGAGGATTTAGCCTTTCCATTTCCAAATGTTTACCCAAATTCCACAAAATATGAGTGTGCCAGTGATGTAGTAGACTTTAGAACTTGGCTTGGTATATCACTCGAGACCACAATAATAAGTATTATGGATTTAATTGGAGTAACTTGTTTAAATTGGGAAATTTTAGAATTACACCCAAATCGCCTTTTCATGTTGCTTATTAACTAACTACACTGGTTAGTTAACCTCCCGTTAAACCCTTTTCCACTCTCATCTTTAGAGTGAAGATCCACTAGAAAAATCCGTAGAGCCAATCCTTTAGGAATTACACCAACTATTTGTTTCGTTACACCCTTACACCTTAACCTACCCTGTTAGATTAAAGTTTAATTTACAGTTGCTAGTTACTTAAAGTGTAAAGTTTGTATTTCTTGAGTCTTGTGTCATTTTCTATCTTTGGTGCGGTTGAAAATTTGCACATTGCAAATGGGAATGTATACTAGTAGTCAAAACTCATGTGATTTTACTACCATCACAATGAATGGCGAGTTTGAAGAATGAAGAACTATCGAAGGAATTATCCGAAATTATTATGACCGTGAAGATGGTGAAACTACATCGAGATTTGAAGAATAGTTAGCAAAAAAATGGAAAAATACAAAAAGAGAGAGAAAGAAAGTTTGAAGATTATCATTTCACAAAGAGCATTACCGAAGGAATTACACGAAGGATTGATTATTCGTTGATACGCAACAAAAATCAATGATGTAGAGTATTGTACAAAGTGGAAGATATCGCCACTTACCTTTTAGAGTATGTAAAGTTTTGGGATGATTGGGAAGTTGACCGTTACGTGAACGCCAACTTAGGTTGTTGTTTTTTGATGCTATGAGTCAAGACGTTATAAATAAGTATTGTCTTAATATGATAAACGTCTGAAATACGTTCTAGCAACTTGTACTTTAGGCTTAATCTATTTGTTTCTTGATTTTTATTTAACAACAATTTACTTCCCTCTCACCTAATGATTAGCCGCTGGTTTTACGCGAATGAGGATTCATACGAACATGCATGTCTATCCCGGCGTTCCGGGTGTGTATGCATGTCTTGTACCTTTGTTGTTTAACGAAGTTTTGGTGAAAGTTTATAAGGTTCCTACCCTATATCATTCTTCATCCTAACCGTTGGTTAAATGCGAATGGGGATGTGATCGAACACACATGTCTATCCCCAGCGTTTCGGGTTGTGTATGTGACGCTTCACTGCCTTGTTAAGAGTGTAACTTTTGGTGAAAAGAATGTAGAATGATCAAGACCGTACAGCCATTCCATACAAAAACCCATAATTACCTTTATAAACTTGTTTACTCCTTGCTTTAAGTAGTGGAGATTGTGTATCCTGCCAATCTAGTGATAGAATACCTCGTCACGACCAAGGCAATTAAGCGAATTAGTACATGTTACCAACATAGATTAGTTGAGTGATTTGAGTGTTTTCATCTTCCTATTTGATGAGGTGTTTGGTTGTGTACTTATAATAGATCGAATAAGTGCTTTAACGGAAAATATCCTTAAGTGATACATTTTTATAAACTTCTAAAGGCTACTTGAGGACAAGTAGATTTCAAGTGGGTGATATTTGATGACATCAAATAAGTCATTTTATATATCATTTATCTCCCATGTTATTAACCCATTTTGTAATAGTATTGCCAAAGGAATTGTTACTAATCGTTATTTAAATTGAGAATGCATAATATGGAGTAATTGGTGAAACTTTACAAAATGCGCTCATCTGGAGCTAAATACCGATATTTGTTGAGATTACATATTATGAAGACAATACGCCGTATCCATAAAGGAAGATACGGTGTATCCGTGCTACTCACGCAAAGATCACAAAAGAATGAAGATCGGATACACCGTATCCAGAGGACTCATACGCCAATTCAAGATATGGAATCGATAGAATATTCTGGTAGATATCAAACGTGTTCCCCAACTTCAAGAAATCCCCATATTACGCCGAATCTAATACATGGATACGCCTATCCAACGACCTTGCCAGACCTTAATAATAGAAAACTCAAAAACAAGTTTTAAGTATGCTAAATCAATATTCCTCGATACCTAAACCACAAAAGTCGATTTTCAGAGGAGAAAAAGAAAGTAGAAGAGGTCGACAACGTATTCATTCCATAAGACATCGTGTATTCCATATCCTTTAGTAATCCGTTCAGTTTATGGTATCATTCGTTAACTCTGTATTTTTAACCTGATAATTATTACTCTTTAATTATGAATGACTTTTGAAGGCTAATACCTATCGGGGTATTAAGACATTATCATATGAATATCTGAATGTTGATTTATACTTGTATACGCGCTTTTGTATGCGACCTATCGTTCAACTGATTCTATCAAAGTGGACCGAAGCGGATCTAGAGTCTGGTGATAGCTCTCCATATAGAATTTATACATATAGAATAATAGTTTACACAAGTATTGTACTTCTAATATGTGGTCTAGGATACGCCCTTCGAGCTAACTAGTTAATTGATATTGTCGATGCTTATTGATCGGTGGACTAGCCAGGTGACCTAGAAATTCAACAAATTAACGTTAGATTCCATTATATACTTGGGACAAGTGGAACTACTAGTGTATACAATGCCATAAGCGGTAAGTGGCTAAGTCTCTATGACAGGGTTTAATAAGATCACCATTGCTTTAATTCCTTAAGATAGATTATAATCAACAAATAAGGATGCTTTATACGGTATTGCTATAATTGGGAACAGAATAATGTGTCTCTAGGTCTTTAGGATGATGTAACGCCTAAGACTTAAGAACGATATGCCACCTCGAGAAATAAGAAATCATTTCACTTAATAAACAAACCAACATTCTAATCGGATTAATAATGGTTAATATAGTTTTTTTATATAAGGTTCGACCGCTCTTTTATCTTTTGTCTATCAGCTTGCTTGGGTATAACAACTTGCAATTTTCATCAATGTAATTATCCATCTATTAAATTAGATGCAATATACTATCCATCTATTATATATAAACCACCTTTTACAGGGAAATTTTTTGCTTTATCTCATTATGCAACGTAACTTGCATCTCTAAAGTAAACGAGCTCACACAACCTCTACCAATGCCATCTCTATCTATGTTTACATCATGTAAACATCCTAATATGTCAAGTCTATATCTTAATATCATTTTACCAAGTACATTATCCATTTAACGTACTTTTCAAAACGTTATATCAAAACAAGCATTAAACGTTAACGTTTATATCAAAACCCTAATTATATGTAATGTATACATATAAAATGAATGTACAAGCCTTTAAAGCATGTGTACAAGTATCAATACATAACATTTGAATATCTTTTCCCTCCTAAATCAAGTTACAACACATTAAAGCTCAATGTATAAGTCAATAATGCAAGAAAGTCAAATTAGGTCATTTTACCTCCTAAATCACTTTGGTTTCTTACTACCACTTTAGTACAAGGTACAAGCACTTAATGCATGACTTTTAAACCTTAAACCTAAACCCTAATTCATCCTAAACCCTAATCTAAAACCTTAAACCCTAAAAACAAAACCCTAAACCCTAATTTCATTTTTTTGTTTTTTTTTTTTATTTCACTTTCAACTAAAAACTAAACCCTAAACCTAAAACTAAGCCCTAAACCTTAATCCTAAGCCCTAATCTCAGTCCTAACACTAATCCTAAACCTTAATCTATCCTAAACCCTAACCCTAACTCAATCTAAAAGTCCAAAACCCTAAATCGAGCCCTAAACCAACCTGTGACCCATTTTGCTCCATTTTGACCCATTTTTAAACCCAAGCAACCAACCAAGCACCACTATGACTCACCAATCAGCCACCCAAGTAGCTTACAAGCACCTCTATTGTTTTCCTTGGCCACCAAGCTTGCTACATCACCTCCTTGTCACCCCTTCTAGTTGTGGCCTCCAAACACCCCTTCAACACCGTTCCACCCCACTAGTTACAATCTAGCCACAATACTCATCATACTAGCTACCATGAATCATATAAGTAGCCTTGACACTAAGCAAACTAGAAAACTTGGGCACAAAGGCTTCTTGAGCCCTATATAAGCCGAACTCCACACCCCTTTCAAACCACACCTCAAAAACTCATATACTCATCAATGGAGTTCTAACTCAGATCAAGGAAGGTCAAGAGAAGTCCCTAAGCTCAGAATAGAAGCCAAGAAGCAAGAAAAACGAAGCCTTGAAGTCGTTACTAGGCGTACGAACCCGAAAACCCCATTTCGACCCATTTTAGCTCAAGTAAGCCTAAGATCTTGTTCCATAAGCCCTTATATTTCAGTATTTGAATGTTTCAATCAATACTCTTAAGATCATATATGAACTCTTGTTTGAAGCTTTGAATCCTCAAACCTATGTGTTTTTTATTAAAACCCTAAAAACAACCCGTTTTGATTTTCTAGCTAACGAATCCTTTTTCTAAACTTTTTTTACGTTAGAACATCTTATTTTAGCTTATTCTAATAAGCTATAACCTGCAAATATCATTTGGAATCCTAAAATAAGCTTGCATGGCTTTTTGGACTTGTTTTGCAAATATTTCCATGCATAGGGGTATATATCGTAACTTTCTGAAATTTATAACTAAAGGGGCTGAAAATGTCATTATTCTAAAGTTATAACTATAAGGACCTATTTTGCCAAGTTTCAAAGTTAAAGGTTTAAATTATATATACTTTATATATAAAGGACTAAAGTTGTAAAAGTTTATAAACCAAGGGTATATATTGCCAATTTTGCAAACTTAAAAATATAAAATATAATATTTTTATATAAATTATAAAAATATATATTAATATTATAAAACTCGATTTTATTAAAACCCGACACATTTATCGTTATTAATCATAAATCGACGCATTATTTCGTTATATATTTAACATAATTTATCATCAACTAACTTTTGAAGAAACTTAAAATCTTATCGTATCACGTTACTAGGGAATTTCATATGAAGGGTTTCATTTGAGTTTTCGTTTTGACGAGTTTGCTGGGTTTACGATTTAAAGTGCCCTGGCTCCTCAAACGATACTACATGGCCTCTGGATTATGATAGCCCGAACAGCGATACAATATTTCCATAATTTAATAAATCAAAGATATACGTTAAACTTTATGAAGTTTTGAAACATAAACTATCACACTAAGACTTGACATATCACCCCAGGTTGCGTGACGAAGCCGTTACTTTCACTTGATATACTTTTGCCATCAATCAGATTTCCCTATACTGTTAAGGTGAGTTCATAGCCTCACTTTTAAATCTTCTATTTCATAAACCCGTGAGGGGGATACATGCTATAAACCATGAATACAAGTGTTTTCTAAATGTATGCTATCCTGATATATTATTGCATCTGTTGTCTAAGTCCCTTTATGCCAAAAGACCCCCACCATCATGGACCATTAATCACTTGCGAGTGAACGTGAATATTGTGAATAGGCCTATTGGGATTGACGAATCCCGTTTGTGTTAGCCGGATAGGTAACCAAACGCACTATATTTGAAACTCATAGGTATATGGCAATTACCTACACGGGGGCCATTATCTTTATATATATCATTATTGATATATACACTAGTCAGTTTGAGTGCCATGAGCTTAGACGCAATAATACTGTTTTCCATAATAATTGTACTCATTGCAATTATTACACTTATGGGTGTATAACAACGTAACCCACTCTTATGATGACTTGTATTCACACTATTTATTATAAACCTATGAATTTCACTCAACCATTGTGTTGACCTTTTTAGCATGTTTATCTCAGGTAACTGAACATCTTATGGCACGGAGTGGCACGGACTTGAAGATGGCTAAACTGTTATCATTCAAACTTTATGTTTTCATGTAGATTTTGGGACCTCTGTTTGTAAAAACTCTGATGAAATAATGAATGATAACTTATCTTTTAAAAACGTCTCTTTTAAGTCGTTTTCTATGATTATGACTGTTATACTATGAAATAATACCCCAGATTAGCTTCCGCTGCTATATGTCAAAAATGAGGGTGTTATAGATTGGTATAAAGAGCCAAGGTTATAGAGAACAAGGTTGAAACCTTAACTATAACTACTTTTCTTTTTCCATCCAAGAAAGTCCTCCGTGCCACTACATCTCCGGAATAGTATGTAAAGATACACAACTACTATACTATTATATAAATAACTTATGTTATTTACTACTGGGTTGTTAACAGAGTGATGTCTTCTCCTAACTATCTTACTTCCGATATTGAGGATGCTTTTTCCTCTAACTTTCCGGACTATATCCCAGCTTCCCCGGACTATGTCCCAGCTTCACCAGGAAAAACTTATTCTAGCTCTTCAAATAACTTATTTGGTGTAGTTCTAATAGTTTCACCAACTCTTTCACTTTTTCATGATGACCCCTATATGAAGGTCATGCATGCATACTATGCTAAAGAATCACCTATTCCACCACCAACTATTGTGCCTCCATCTACAATGTTATCTCCAATGTTTAATCCTCAAGAATTCTTTCTTCCAGAGGAATTATTGTCACCTAAGAAACAAGGCCATAACCAATCATTCTCCTCTACTTCTGCCCTACCTCAAGAATTTGAGATGGTTGAAAGCTCTCGTAAGACAAGTTTGGAACGTCACGAGGAGCAAATTGAGGAAATTCTAAATCACCTGGATGAACTCTCTCTCGACCGCATTGAGCACATAAAAGACAAAATAGAAGGTCTCGAAAAAGGTCGGGTGATTATACAACAAGATTTCGACAATCTGGAAGCTGAACTCTAAAAGGCTCATGCTCGAATTACTAAACTTTAAAGAAAGCAAATGGGAAATAACAACAAGATTGCTCTGGCTCGCTTCAGGATTGCTAATCTAGAATAAATCATCGAAGAAATCCAAGTCCGTCACCAAGCAGACAAGGAAAGTCTTTTGAATGCAATCTATGAACTCAAGAACAGCCAGGAAGGACCATCAAACTACTAGATTAGATACTAGTTATAGCTTTTAATCTAGCCACGGGATGTGTGGTATAAATAACAACACTTGTCAAATTTTGACTATGTACAGTACAAAGGCAAGTTGTTCATGATATAATACAATGGCAATCCCGTTATACCTTGTTGTTTCATAATACCGATTTATCCATCCTAAAATAACTTCTCTTATATCATCATCTCCGTCTTCATCGTTATGAATCATACCATGATTTCTAAATAAATCATAGATACATATTTGATATGAATTATCTATGATTTTGATATCACTATTGTGACAATGTTTATTTTTGAACTTTAATCATTTTAAGACTTGTGATATCATTCTTATTACGTGTTATCTTATGTTGATAGAATGCCTCCTAAAAGGATGTCAACATCTAAAGCACCAGCCATGACTCAGGCTGCCATCAGGAAACTAGTTGCTGACAGTGTTACCGCAGCTCTGGAAGCACAAGCCGCTAACATGGAAAATACTGATAATACCAGGATTAGTTAAAATTTCTTCTTTATTATATATAATATATTATAAAATATAAAATATATATAATTTAGAAAAAACAACACTGATCAATAAAACCAGGAGCAGTATAGAATGTTACCGGGTCGTTAATCCCCAATGAGGCTGTGCTGGAAAATCGATACAGTCGGAAGATTTGAGTTTGAAGGAGAGAAATGATTTGAGAGTGTGGAAAGTTAAATTAGACAATAACCAACAAAAACGTTTAAGAAAAACCTAAAAATTACGAAATTAAGCTAAAAAACGAGAGCACGAATCCCGAACAAAGGGGCAAAAACCTAAAAACTTCAAAATTAACCCTACGGAGAAATTTTCACTTCTAAACTACTCTAAGGGACAAATAACGATCACAAGACAATAGTAGAAGATTCCATTGGGGGGTGGGGGTGGGGGGGGGCAACCTATCCGCACTATGGTCGCCAAGATTCTGAGAATATGATGGAAGTTTTCATCGGGGGATGCCTCAAAGTAGTGAAGGAAAGTATACCACCTTTAAACCTCAAACTCTAAGGAAGCCATTAACTTACCGAGGCTAATGGATCATTAACAAAGTACACTTCGATGCAAGTATCCAAGTGATCACAAACGAAAGTTTGACGACAGAAGAACTTTCAACAACAACAACTACCGCAACGATAATAACAACAACTATCGTAACACCAACACCAACAACCGCTACAATAATCACCAACCATAACAGAACAGAAGACAGGAAACCTTCAGGGCTTGCTACCACCCCAACTGAAAATAATAGGATATCTGGACCCATTCCCTATGTAAGAAAATGCACTCTGCATCACACAGGAACCTATTGCACTGTTTTAGTTAAATACTTTGTAACAAGTGGCCATCTGATCAAGAACTGCAAGAAACAAAGGACCATTCCACTGGAAGTAATCAGCTACAGTGATATTTATTTGTCCATTGCCTAGGAAAGGAAAGGGCTTTTAATTTTAAATCAATACTAAAAGCACCACCACAACATGTCCAGGGAGGTCTACATGCTAAGGATAAGAAGCCACCGAGACCCAAACATTATCCACGGAACGTTCCTTCTAAACCAACATCTAGCTAGAGTACTATTTAATTCTAGAGCCGATAAAAGCTTCGTATCTATATCTCTTGCCTTTATGCTAAATATTCCACCCATTACAATAGATACCTATTACGATATCGAAATGGCTGATGGAAACTTAGTAAGCACAAACACCGTTATTCAGGGTGCAACTCTGACCTTGCTAAACCAACCTTTTAAAATTGATCTTATGTCGATTAAACTCGGTAGTTTTGACATCGTCATTGGTATGGATTGGTTATCCAAGTATCATGCTATGATCATCTGTGACGAGAAAGTCGTCCACATTCCCATCGACGGTGAAACATTAATCATTCAAGGTGACTGAAGTAAAACCCGACTTAATCTCATATCCTGTATAAAAACCGAATGGTATATATCCAGGGGATGTCAAGTTTTCATAGCCTAAATAATGGAAAAGAAGTCGGACAAGAAACAACTAGAAGACATACTGGTAGTCAGAGAATTCCTAGAAGTTTTTTCTAAAAATCTACCTGGCCTTCCTCCCGTTCGCCAAGTAGAATTCCAAATCGATTTAATCCCAGGAGCGACACCTGTAGCCAGAGCACCCTATAGATTAGCTCCTTCAGAAATGAAGGAACTATCTGACCAACTTCAAGAGTTAGCAAATCAAGGTTTTATCCGACCAAGTACTTTACCTTGGGGAGCTCCTGTCTTATTTATAAAAAAAAGACGGATCTTTTAGAATGTGTATTGATTACCGAGAGTTGAATAAACTTACTGTAAAGAATCGTTACCCATTACCCAGGATTGATGATTTTTTTGACCAACTTCAAGGTTCGAGTGTCTACTCGAAGATTGACTTAAGATCACGCTATCATCAACTGAGAGTCAAGGA
>BQNB010187481.1:0-12036 GCA_026074375.1 Tanacetum coccineum
TGCAAACCATACCTGGATAAGTTCGTCATAGTGTTTATTGACGATATCTTGATATACTCAAAGATGAAGGAGGATTAGGAAAATCATTTAAGATTGATGTTAGATTTGCTAAGGAAGGAGAAGCTGTATGTGAAGTTCTCCAAGTGCGAGTTCTGGTTGCAAGAGGTACATTTTCTTGGACACGTGGTAAATCACGACAATATTCACGTGGACCCAAGTAAGATTGAGGCAGTGAAAAGTTAGAAAGCCCCCACGACACCATCTGAAGTAAGATCATTTCTGGGATTGGCTAGATATTATAGACGTTTCATCGAGAATTTCTCCAAGATTGCTTAAACTCTTACTTTGTTGACTCAGAAGAATCAGAAGTATGAGTGGGGTGAGAAGCGGGAGGAAGCTTTTCGAACGTTGAAGAAAAATTTGTGTAATGTATAACAACCCAAGAATTTTCATCAACCTGTTTTTATATTATCACAATTGTACGGGGAAATGTTTTGCTTTATTACATTAGTTGTATTGTCAATATCTCAGTATGTCATGTAACTTACATAACTAAAGTAGACGAGCTCACGCAACCTATCTATGGCCATCCTGTCTTCATATATGTCAAGCAAATATCATAAAATGTCAAGTCAATATCTTAATATGCTTATTACAAAGTACATTATTTCTATAATGTACCATTTGCAACGTTATATCAAAACGGGCTTTAAACCGTTATCGTATACCTCTAAACCCTAATTTCATGAAGGGTTAATATCTAAAGTGAATATACAAGCTACTAAAGCATATGTACAAGTAATATAACATCTCATTTGAAATATAAACTCCCTCTAAGTCAAGTACAAGTCTTATAAAGCACAATGTACAAATCATGAAGCATGAACTCCAAAATAGCCGTTTTACCTCCGTTTTCATTCTAGTTTCTTCATCACCACTTGTGTACAAGCTACTACACTCAATGTACAATGTGTAAACCCTAATTATTCTATTCATAAGCTTTCATACACATTTTTACACTCAAAACCCTAATTCAAAAGTCAGAAACCCTAACCCGAGCAAAATAGTAAATCATGACCCGTTTCTTGGTTTTTATCCATCATAACCCCAAACCAACACTCAAATAAGTTGTAATAACTTAAATTACAACATTAACAATCATATCCTATCATCATTTCATCATTTCAACAACAATATTCAAGAATTAAACCCAGAAAACCCTAATCTAGTTTTAACCCTAAAACCTAAAACTAGGCCCTAGTTCAGAATCGGATCAGTCTATAAAACATAGGATCTGAGAAATATCAATAGGATCTGGATATTAAGTGAAAACACTAGGTTGTAGCCCTATGTCTTGTGATCATTTTGCCGGTGGAATCAACCCGATTCGACGTCGGATGAATTAGTTACAGCCGAAATGGCAAAGGTACGCAGATTCTGCACACCTGTAGTAAATGGCTATTATCTCTAAATTTTTCTATAGTAACCCTCAAATATGTAAAACTAAACGTTGTAGAGGACTCAAATATCTAACAATGCTCGGTGGTTTGAGCTTCAACGGAATTACGGTTTGTAAATGGCAACCATTTTACCGAGACTGATGTTGGCTGTCCAAAAACAGCCATGTATAAATCAAACCAAACACCCCTAAAACGTCTAGAACCACCTCCACCTTGCATTCTAGCCTTCATTACTTTCTCATCCCCTAGCCTCTCCTCTCCAAATCACCTCCCATGTGTCACTTACCTGTTATAAAAGTAACCTTGTCCTTCTATGGGTCTTCACTCTCTATAAATAGGGGCCACTTACTCTTATTTCTTCATCCCCCACTTCCTCCTCTATAAACTCATTATTAAGCATCTATTCCTTTGCTTAATATGTCTTTAGAGATCTTAATAAGTCCCCAGAACATAAGTGAAGCAAATAGAATCCAAGAAAAGAGCCAGGAGTCGTTAATTTAGGAGTATACGAACTAAAAGTCCGATTTTGACCAGGTTTCAAACGATATAGCTCAAAACCCAGGTTATATCAACTCTTACTGATACTTCAACATTTATAGTTGTTCATATAATCATACATAAGCTTTGTTTAAAGTTTATAAACTCAATTCATGACCTCATTTTCCATTTGATCCAATAACCGTACACCCGAAACACTAATTTCATGTTTTTCATAAAATCTAGAAATGTTATAATGGATAAATGTTTGTTTTAATCTATCCTAAACATGCTTAATTAATGTGATAATTAACCACTTTATGATTATTGAAGGCAAATTTGAAAGTTAAACCCGCACGTTTACGTTTTTAAAACCCTTATTTGACCTGTTTTGCATTCTTAGATTAACGAATCGTTATTTTTAAACTTCTCGTTATGTTAACCTTTCATTATTTTAGTTATATTAATAAGCTAGAATCCTGCAAATGGTCTTTTGGATGTTAAAATGTGCTTGCTGGCAATTCGGACTTGTTTGACAAAAGTATTCCATGCTAAGGGGTATATTCGTAACTTTCGGGAAACTTATAAACTAAAAGGGCTGAAAATGTCATTTTATCAAAGTTATAACTATAGGGGTCTATTATGTCAACTTCAATAGTACAAGGTTTACTTTGTATATCTTTTAACTTGAAGGACCAAACTCGTAAAAGTGCAAACTCCAAAGGGATATTTTGCCATTTTTCATTCTCAAGGGTCTAAAATGTAACATTTTGAAAAAGTATAAAAATGTATTCCAAACATTACATGACATAAACTTTAATTAAACGCATTGAAGTGCTTAACATTTCCAGTTATTGATTTAAAACGCTTAAAAACCGATTATGGTTTAACCTTTTATTTATCTTTCATCATCAATGTGCCTTTATTAATCAGGTCCGGATCTCCTTTTGTATCACAATACTAGAGAGCTTCATATTAAGATGTTTCATCTTGGTATTACATTTTGACTGAGTTGTTGGGTTGAAGATTTAAAGTGCCCTAGCTCCTCAAACGTTTACTGAATGACTTCTGAAATATGATGGCTCGAACGGTGATACAATAATTCCAAAATCTCCAATCAAACTCATAACTCTCCTGTAAACCTTAGTTCCTTAAGTTACATAGACGTACATAAGAACTTGGATCATATGTATACTCAGGTTGCGTGTCGTGGCTGTTTTCAGTTCATTGGGAGTTGGTTCAACAGTTCACCCGTTAATATTGTGTGATAAGGTCGTCAGACGTGACATTGTGGAAGTGGTTGGGCTGAGTAAGTGATGGGGGGGTTGCGCTGTTTCGGTGATTGGGGGTGAAGTTCATTACCTCGACTTTCACTTATTTACATGTGTTATAAACCCGCCTAGGGGTTACATGCTTGTTACAAACTTCTTTTATATTAATCAATTACAATGTGATTACTTTTACCAAAGACTTAATGAGTTCATAACCTCACATACTTTTTAAACCCGTAATACCAGCTGTAAACCATGAATGCAAGTGTTTTCTAAACTATATGTTATCCTGATATATTATTGCCTAAGTACATATCTATTTGGGTAATATCCCCTAATATTTGGGTAATATTCCCCAATATCTCTTTAATATCTCTTTGAGTAATATCCCCCAATATCTCTTTAATATCTCTTTATGTGATTCATGAGTTTAGGGTAATAATACTGTTCTCCATGATAATTATCCCTGCAATACCAATATTTCCATTATGATAACTTGTATTCAACTATTACATATCAAACCTATGAATTTCACTCAACCTTTGTGTTGACCCTTCTTTTTATGCATGTTTATCCCAGGTGATTTGAGCAACTTATGGCATGGAGTGGCATGGACTTAAAGATGGCTAAAACTTGTTATCATTCACATTGTATGTAACTAGATTTTGGGACCTGCCACCTGTTACTCTGTGACCAAATATATTCTCTGAGTTCATTGATAATTTAGTGACCATCCAACGATTGATATCGTATGTATCTTTTGAACAACGTCTCTTTTGAGTCGTTTTCTATGATTATGATTGTTGTTTCCATGAAGTAATACCCCAGATTAGCTTCCACTGCTATATTTGTAAAAATGGGGGTGTTACAAATTATGCAAATACGTTTGGATTATTGAAATTGTAAGAATAAAGGGTTGTGATTTATGTTCATATTATCTAATGTTATGTTTTTTCTTTTGTTCAAAATATAAGTAAACCATGAAGTTAGGTTTTGGTATATGTTTGATCTGATTACGTTACAGGTGTAAAGTGATTGGATGTAAACATCGACAAATAACACACTTTCCATGATAGTGTTATTCATAAAATTGTTTGTTCTAACTATGAGCTATCGTATAAGATGCCATTTGAAAAAATTGCTTTTTAGTTTTTCATACATTTTATAGACTGCTTTTGTATATCTATTTTGTGTGCGGGAAACGAAAACTGTCTTTAAAATTCCATAACTGACTTAGCTTAATTTTCAGGTTGAAATTCGTGAAGCAGACAAGGCTTTGGACATCAACGTGCTAACGGCCTATTTCATTGTTTGGTATTGTTTTAACGATTCTGCTTTGTCACCTTTTGGACGTGTTTCTTGAGCTGCTCTATTTATTGTTTTTACAAACTTTTTTATCATTTTTTCCTGCAATTTCTTATTAATGATATTTAGTTGAAAGCATCAATGAAAGTTTTGTTTTAAAAACCAATGTTTGCTACCCAAGTTTTTAATTAATAATGTTTGAACCTGATTGTTTGATCTGTCTTACCTTCCCATAATTATATATTTTACTAATTCTCACATTCCTCTTTATCTCTCACACGTCACTTACACCTCACATCTCACTTAAACATTCCCTAATCATTTGTTTATCTCCATTTCCCAACAATTGATTATTCTTACTTTTCCACACAATTTAAACATTCCTTCCAATTTTCTAAATCATTCCTTAATCATTATTGCTTAACTATTTTCTCTTTTAAATGGCAATATGGTTTACCTACATAATTAATCCTTTTATTATCATTCTCTTAACCATCTTTACAAACTTAAACCTTAAGCCTTCACCACATAAACCTCCCTAAGCTTATCCTCACACATGACAACTCACATTCTCTTACATAATGTACTCTCTTGTACTTGTTGTTCCCCACATTCCCCACATAGGCTCCTATGTATCAAATCATAACATTCTCACCCACACATTCCCTATTCATTCTCTTCTTCACTCACTCACTCACACACACTCTCATTTGAATTTCAAATAACACACTGATATCCCCAAATTTGACCAATAGTAATATCAAATAATAAACCCTCAGGTATATATATAATATAAAATACATATACGTATACGTAAGCTAAGTATCATACAAATTATTCTTAGGAAAGAATAATAAGTAATCAACACGGGTATCGTTCTTCTTGGTGAGAGGTGAATGGAAATTCACGTTTATGTCGGGAATCGAGCTTGATTATCATAAAAAGATTTGGATTTTTGCCGCGCGCGCCCCTATTCTAATAACGAAAATTGAAAGTGAATAAAAGGCACACTAATCTAAACATTAAAGGCACAATTAAAACCTAAGCTATTACTCAGCATTAAACACTTAACGAATAATTATCGACTAACGGACTAACGGGGAAACAAAATATTATCAAATTAAACTCTTAAAACTCAATGTGCAACTTACTTAAACTAAAATGCATTAAAATATTTTTATAAAAACAGAAAATATTTTTTTTGAATTTTTAACTATTTAAAACTATTTTTAAAAGTGAATAACACTAAAAATGAAATATAAAACTTTATCCTAAAATTTTAAGAAAATTTCTAAAAATACTTAACAATATTCCTAAGGTTTATAAAGAAAAATGAGCAAATAAGCTAAAAAAATAAGCAGTTAAAAAGCAAATAAGCAAATTAAGCTTAAACTAAAAAACAATATATGAATAAAATGAAGGGAACCTAAGACAGAAAAGACCCAAGGGCGCGGATGGTTAAGAGTGTGTGTGTGTAAAGGGAAGGTCGCAGGTTCGAGTCCTGGACCTTACCTTTTTGCAAAACATTTTTTTTATTTTTCTTTTTGAAAAGTTAAAGATAAGACAAAAATAAGCAAAATTAAAAAAGGAACTATTTGACAAATCTTAATAATAAGCTAGATAAATGCTGAGAAAGGGTGACATATGCTTAATTAAGACTTAGGAATACTTAGCTTAAACTGATTTGCTTTTTAAGACTAAATAAGCTAAAGGAGAAGCAAATAAGCTTAAGACAACCTAACCCTAGACCTAATAAGCAATAATGATTAAAAATTAGCAAAAAAATAAGCTAGAAAAGCACTTAAAACCATTTAGACAGTTTGACACAAAATGGACTTTTAAAGGACTTTTGACCTATATTAAGATAATTTATAGGACTAATAAGCACTTCAGAAAAGCTGAAAGGTAAAAACAGATTTAAGATTGGACTCAAAGAATAAAATTAAGCTGAATTAAGCTAACTAAGAAAAGGAAATAAGCTAGAAAAGTGCAAATGAAAGTGACAGACACAACTACTTATTTTTGGCTTTTTAGAAATGAAGACAGTTTTGTAGCTTAAAAATAAGACTTAATAAGCAAAGTTAAAAGACTCAAAGCTAAAACAGATTAGGAACATGACTCAATAAGCAAGTTTAAACTAGATTTAGGCAAGCAACACCACTAAATAAGCTAAAAACTCAAAATAAGACAGATTGCATACATGACTGTTTTTGACTTTCTATGCTAAATTACCTTTTGTAGCTAAACTTTAAAAACTCTAAAATGACTTTTGACAATTATAAACTTAAAAACAAATTTCGGAACACACTTTATAAGCACTTACTCATACTGATCATTACACTCATCAACACCAATGCTAACCCAGATAACATAAGCAGACAAGGACCAGTGATCCTGTGCTAATACACGAGTATAGAGACCCCATGACTCACACAACTTAGGACCCATCCTCTCAACACGGCTCATGTACTGTGAGAGTCAAGAGACACCCCATCGTAATCCACGTATCTCTCAGATGAACTGATTCGTAACTCCGCTGTCCCCCCCGTCTCCTAGAGAAAATAATCGCAAAAGGACAATTTCAATAAGTATAAACCACTTTTTTGCTTAACAGATGCATACGTGTATGACTCATATCATAGAAACTACACCTAACCCTTGAGACCTACCAATTAAACATACCTCAAGTTGCATTATTGTTAACGAACTCTAATCAATAAGATAATTGGTGTGACAAACTTGACAATGCTTCGACTTGAGACCATTTTGACCAAAACAGACTTCTAAACTTAACATACCTTATTCTAAGCTTATAAAAACTATCATTAAGACTAAATAAAAGCTAAGGAAAACTGATTTTGGAACAGATGTCAAGCACACTGGTTAACCCCTCACATGTATAGACCCCTATTTTTAAGGGACACACTCCCCACAATACCTCCAATACTCTTCACCCACCCTCCTCCTAAAATCTCACTTAGTTAACGAGCGAACACTCGCTCTCGCTACACCGACTTGCTATCTCACATACGCGCTCGCATTCTCTCTCGATCTCGAGACCTCCGCGCGATACCCCCATGCTGTGATGAAAAGATCATACCGCACCAGTTAACCGCGCGGCCCACACCACCCCTATATAACTAGAAGTAAGTGAAAACTTCACTCTAAGCAACATCTCTCACACTCTCACAGCAGACTCATAACCCACCCTATACTGAGCCACTCTTTTCAATATATTCGCTAACAAACTATGGCAGTAATAACAACTATTCTTTTAGCAGTTTCTTATCTACAACTTAAAAACTTGATACATGTACCTTCTACATCCCTTCTATCTAAATCTCAAATTAAACTATATTTCATCATACCTTAACACTTCTCATCGCCAACAGAAACGCTTAGCCATCAGATATATAGAGATAGTACCTCACCCTCTCCATACCCCTCGCCACTCCCCCCACCACCTCTATACTCACTAACACTAACCTAATATAATAAAGATCAGAAAACACAAAAATATGCCAGCTCTCACGCGCCCCATCTAAGCTAGCGCTACCTCCACACACAAACTCACTTAAGCTGACCTATCGAATCCATCCACCATAAGACGTGATAAAGCAAATTCCGAATCACACACCTCCCTGCATACTCGTCAAGCCTCCCCCCCTCACCACCACCATGACTGAAGATACACTATATACGAGAGCCGGTCCCACCGTCCCTACAGAAAGGTAAGATACAATCACTGATGTAATGTGACAAGTACTCACCGGTACATTGTTGACTGCCGAAAGACACCCAATAAAACGCCTGGTCGCTCCGGTCCTACTGTAAACGCCTATACATTTCCCCCCCATGATTCGGTACGTTATTCATTGAGAATCCACCTCCAACGTAGAGTAATAGTCTTATAAGCAAGAGAGTGACTGGAGTAGATACGTAAATCGATTCCAGATATATACAACACAGTCCAGACCTCAGTCACCGCAGTTAGAGGCAGTTGTTGAGCAATTACCGCGTACAAAGATGACTTCATCTAAAGACACACATGTATATAAGAGCTTTATAACGCACTCCACCCGCTGTGACTATGTCTCACAGAGAGAATCGAGACTTGCCGAACAATATATGATCTCTTCCTATATAAGTGACTAAGTCTCCTCTGTCTCGATCCCATCAGCAGAAGAAATATAGACTGCGCATTATATCACTCCTCTTAGCGAACTACGAGTATATCTACATGAGACACTGTAGAAGAACTGTGTTTCTATGAGTCGTCCATAAGCTCACCCTGTCTGCTGTGCTCTACAAGTGCTAACGCTACAGATAGAGAGCAATTATAGTAAAGGTTAGAATACTCATCGTTCATAGATATGTTACTCAACTCATCCATAAGAGCCGTCCGAGATATAACAAACTCTACTAGCCCACCTATCTCCCTCTCGCTCACTCACGCTCCTCCTAAATCTAATGAGTACCAAAGTGTAAATTCTATCCTCTATTTATAGAATCCTTATGTGTTTGTTGTGTGAGAGGCTTGAGGAGTGCTCTCCAAGAAATTGATCCAGGCTGTTGGGAATATCTGGTAGTATTAGTTAGTTCTGGCAGTACTAAGTTAAGTCTGGCAGTACTAAGTTAAGTCTGGCAGTACTAAAGTTAGTACTGGTAGAGTGGCAGTACTATAGTTAGTACTGGTCGTATGTAGTTAAGTCTGTTTATGTAACAGAATAGAGGTAATAGTTATCTTAGAGATATTTTAGGAGATATCTTAGGAAAGGATATGTATTATCCTTTCACACGTTTTGTAAAGCCTGCTAGGGTTTTCCTTGGTGTATAAAAGGAACCCTACGGCATAGAGTTTTATATATGTAATAGAAGCATTGAAGCTTAATAGAAATCAATAGCAAAATTAGTATTATTGTTCTTCTTAATTCTTGTGTTAAGATTCCGCATTAATACTTGATATTCATAGTCAGTGTCTCTCACATAGTTGATTTGGATTTATTCAAGTTAGCTATTGTCTTACAAAGGCTATATAGATCCAAGATCAAAGACCTACATTGTAGCTTGTAATCGGTCAATGCGGGATTAATCGAATTGACATTTTGGCAAAATTTGGGTATTTCTGGCAACTTTTGTGTATTTTTGGCTAGTTTTTGATATTATTGGCAAGACTTTTTTCTAAAAAAAACTAAATAGATTTAAATATTTACTATAAGTAATTAAAACAAGCTTACAGTAAGATTTAGGTACTTCCGGCAAGATTAGAAAGTTTATGGCAAGTTTGACCACCGTTGACCACTCTTGATCGCCGTTGACCACGATTGACCTATTTGTTTGACCTTGTTACATTAATCGGCAAGGTTGGTGGCCTTGTAGTGCGTAATCGGCGATTAATCGGCCTTGTAGACCCAGTTTTGCAACATTGCTTAAAAGTTAAGATACCTTTTTTTCGGCATCACCTAATGCCAAAAGGTATAACTATCATTACCGGCACAACCAACATCGACCTTTCCATAATCCACATAGTAGATCGTGTTAACCCATCAAGTATCAAATCAACACTTAGCAGTAGGACATTATAAAGAAGCAACAGAAACAAAAAACAAGTAAAGCAGAGATAATATTATTACCATTTGAAATCTCCATCTTGACATCTCCATTTTCACTTTCAAACAATTACCAAACCACAAAAAAGATCACACATTAAAAGGGAAGCAAACAAAAAACCTAAGAACACCAAGAGCATATTGATCTAAACATTAAAAACCCTAATGTGTTTATGCTTATCAGATTCAGTATGAAGAGTTTTTATATTGAAATAGACTGTTACAATTCATATGATTTAAATGAGTTGTTATACATTTTGGGTTGTTATAAATTACAATTAATATGGTATAATATTGTGTGTTGTTACAAAGTGGGGTGTTACAAGATGGATTTCACATTAAGACACTACATTTTGAGTTATGACTTTTAATTACGTGTATTTATTGAGTTTATAGCAAAACTAACATAAATCTTTCTATAACAAAAAATATTTTTTGTTCATAAACTTTTTAAGACTTCTATTTTTAAAAGTCTCAAATGCTTTATAAAGTAGTAGAGATATGTAGCAACTTATACCCTTCGTTTCTTATCCATCCATAATGTAGTTGAATGGACATAACACATCATCAAAGGAAATAATCGATATCGAGTGATGTTATATTAAAGGCCTGTTAAACAAAACAACAAAAATACAAAATTCAGTATCAAGAATTATCATATGCAATTTACACACTCCACAAAAGAGATCTAATCGAACATATGATAGTGGGATAAGTGAATTATCTATACTATTTGTAATGGAAAAACCTACAAACCATACAAAGTAAAAAAAATTAAAAGTAATCTATTTATAGAAACCATAATCAATGTTTAATCGATGTTTTGGAAACCGGGTCTCTAATCAAGTCACCGGGTCCATGGTTCAACCGGTTCAACTGTAACACCCCCAAAATCTGGTACAACGCAGCGGAATGGTAACAATGGGGTGCTACTTCAGGGCACAAAACACAAGTCCTTGAACCAGCCGGGTCGAACCGGGTTTTAAAATATTATGTTTAATCCCCGAATTCTCAAACTTTTATTATTTTTCGTTTATAACCCATAACCTTTTTTATCACTAGAATTATCTGCCGTTATAAAATCACGTTGCTATGTACGAATACTTGTCTATGAATATAATGATGAAATTTGAAATTGGAAGCAGAATACATGATATCATATAAATGCCAAGAAATAACGGTCTTAGGTGATGTTTGAAATTGTCTTTATTGTCTTAATATAGAAAAAACTAAATTTAGAAGCTATAGAAAAGTTGTTTTTTTATAACTTAATATAAAAATATATTTAAAACTACAAAAGTGATAAAATAGAGGGTATGTAAATTAAATCATATTTTATTGAGAGAATTGTAAAAGTCGTCCTTATAGTTTGGTCAAATTGCACGTTTGGTCCGCGTGGTATTAAAATTGCAAAAATCGTCTTTGTGGGAAACCTTGGATTCCACTTTAGTCATTCGTCGAACTAAAATGACTAAAATACTGCTCTGGTATAAGTAATACCAGAGGGTTATTATAGTCATTTCAGCTCGACAAAAAACTAAAGGTGGAATACAAGGCTTTCCACAAGGACGATTTTTGCAATTTCGATACCACACGGATCAAACGTGCAGTTTGGCCAACCACAAGGACGATTTTTGCAATTTCGATACCACACGGATCAAACGTGCAGTTTGGCCAACCACAAGAACGATTTTTGCAATTTACTCTATTTTATTTAAACATAATTTAATACAAAAATTAAACAAACAATTAATCCCTTAGTTGTAGACTATATGTGCTACTACTACTCTTTTTAGTCATGTCTCTTTATCATGTAAACTAACTCTACGTTTTTAAAAGGAACAATAATGATGGATAAGATTAAAAGTAAATTTTATGATGTAAACTAATTTTGGATTCGTGAATCTTTGATAA
>BQNB010187482.1:0-12036 GCA_026074375.1 Tanacetum coccineum
GAGATCCGGATCTGATTAATCGTGAAATAGAAATCGAAAAAGATCAGATTGAATGGAGATCTGATGGTGGCGGTGACAAGGTTTTGATGGTGACGAGAATTAAAATGAAACGAAAATGAAAATCGAATTAAGAGAGGAAGAAACAGATCTAAACCATAAATCCCAAGATGAGAAAGTCGCCTAACACGCTCGATATGAGATTAATCAATAGATGGTTGATCCCAATTTCAGAGGTTATAACGATTTCAGACACGAAGGATGAAGGAGATTAGATTTCAGACAAGATGAGAAAGTCGCCGCTGTATTTAATTCGTGTACAAATCATCTATAACTTGATCGGTGATACGTTGTAGATTCAGTGATAGCTTAATTCCCTGCGGAAACTTAGTGTTTTTGTTTAAAAAGTACAAATAATCAATAACTCACCAAAACTTTCAAAAGAAGATGGTGTAATAATTAGTCCGGTAAATCTTGAGTACTAGTAATTAACTTCATTTTATATACATATACATGAATTATTAGATACTAGTTGGATACCCGCGCATAGCAGCGGTGGTAATTTTTTTTTACCTAACTCTCCCGGCAATTCTCTACCCGCTAAGTGAATTCGTTTCACAACACTTCGAATGTATACGTGTCCGTTGTAATGTGTTTTGTTTGTGGGTTTTAACAGTAGCCTTCCCAAAAAAAAAAAAAAAATAAAAACTACCCCACAACACCATATTAACATCATCATTCTCGCATGTAAAAAGACTTTCACGGTCTCTTACCAATTAAACACTCTCTTCAAATATATATAATTTTTACAAAACAAGTTTGTATTCAAATTAAGGGCTAAAGTTGCAATTAAGGCATGCAAACGTTAAATATGACCCTAATTATCAAATAATTAAAACATGTATATATTCATATAAGGCTCCTTTGTTCTATAAACTCCGGCCACATCCATCGACAAAATCGATTGCGTAAGCCTTATACAAATATACACCAAATAGCACATAATCTCTTAACTATTTTAGGCCATATTAATTCAATAATAAGGGTCTTCCCGAATTCTTGAATCATGGATCTTACCAAGTAAGAAAATATTAAAAATTATGTGAATCTTGATCATATTAAACCAAATCTTTTTAACAAATTAACAAGATTTAAATATCTAATATTAATCCACGATAAATTTGCATGATTTTATCATGGATCTCCATTAACAATTAACAAAACTTAAAACTATTAACAATTAATACATCAAGTTTTATATAAAATTGCATACAACCTAGATCTCGTCTAATTAATTTTATTAACCGTCAAGATCAAATCTTTTTAACAAAAAACGCCCACCGGGGCATTAAAATTAATCACGAAACCCTAATTTGTCCAAATTTATTCTTTGTAATTACAATTCTATACGATGGCTCGTGATGCCACTGTTGGGTTTTTACAACTAATTAACCATATTAATTAACACGAGTACGCAACAGAATAAAGATAGATCACGTATAGAATATGTAATTAACAAAGGGATCAAGAACGCGTACTTTTTAGCAATTAACGAATACACCGTCTTGAATATACGCGTGTGTATAATAAATAATATAACGAGAAAACCTTCCAAGTTATCAAAGTAGATAACCTCTATGGTATGCATACACTACACGTCACCGAGATACGTTAGGATGCTAGTCCGTGCTTCACGAATAAAACAACCGAACACGATGTTCTTGTTTTGTTACTTGTCATCACACGATCATATCCCATAAGGAATTTATTACCGATCTTCGAAACAGTTATGAATACATAAGTAAACATAATATATTGCATGCATAGGAATTAGCATGAATACATTAGTCAACATTAGTATACATGAATCTGACAATCGATTTGTGTCTAATGACTTTAAGAAAATATATGTCGTGTGTTCTTTAGGTATATCTCGATTATCTATTATATTATAAACTTAGGTCCTCTAATTTAATTGTCATTAGTGTTGATACAATGTACAAGTTGCGCAGCGTGTTGTGCAGCAAGGTGATGCGTACCAACCATAAATGTATTCACTCTCATTTGTAAAGCAAATGAGACAAGGGGTTGCTGTTACGGGCCTTTGAATGGAGTGATCAAGTCTCACGATTAATGCAGTGCCCAGTATTAAACTAAAGAAGGTGAAGCATCCACTGCCCCAACCCTATTATCTATTCCATACATCTATCTCCTTCTCCCTCCTCTCTCTCTCTCACACTCACACGCAAACCCACAAACCAGAAAAAAAGCAACTGTGATGGATAGAAGATCGAGGGTATCAAATAATCAGGTGAGGCATCCAACACATAATAATCATATTTATTACGTGATTGTTTAGGTTAATTTTTAAACACAAGTATGAAGCTGATTATGAGATTTATATAAGAAAAATTAGGGTTTTTAGTTTTTATGTTTTGATTAGTTAGAATTTAGGTTTATTTGTATGATTGATGGCTTATATTGCTGATTCATGAGTTATATTACTTCACGAGACTTAAATATTGTGAAATTACAGTGGTTAAAGAATTCATGTTGATTGCGTATATCAAAGAGAAAGAAGGAGAAGATTGCAAAAAAATCGTTCAAACTCATGGCATCATTCCGAGTTTTCAAACTCAGAAGTCGACATAATCGACCCTGAAATATATAGGTATAGTCAACATTTAACTCAGGTATGGTGTCACTTATGTATAAATGAAACAACACTATACAATTACTAATGTAAGGGTTCCTAATTTATCCTTTTAATTTCAATTAAACTATCAATTATTAACTATTCACTTATTGTTTATAACCTTAATTTTATTCGTGTGAATTAGATCTACTTATTATAGAAGCTCCGAACGAGTTAGTGACTTTGGCGACTATGGTGGCAACACACGGTCAAACGGGTTTGGTAAATTTGGCTCAGATCGTTCAAGTGGTTTTGGCAACCTCCAATATCACCAATCACTCAGAATTGTCTTAGTTTAACAATATTCCCATATTGTTAATCGACAACGGATTAATTTAGAATAATAACTATTATTATTCATGGATTTAAACATGCAAATATAGGACACAATTTATATTAAATATAACCCACATACCTCGTATCATTATCATTAATAAAATTGTCTATAACATCCCTTATCCAAATACTAAATAGATCAAATGCATGATAATTCTAGTTGATGAATCATGCCTCAAGATACGACGATCGTACTTGCTGACAAAGCATAGATTTCATTAATTTCAACTAGATTTGATCTTTCGGAATTTTGAGAATACTTATTTTAAGAATTCAATAAGTGAAGTTCTTGAATATGTATGATGATTGTTTGTTCATATATTTCCAAATATCTTGACACACTATTATCTCATAAGTTGTGTAACATCTACACCTGTTGACTCAATATCTTCCTTAGCTTCCAAAACTGTAAAGCATTCTTATTCTTTAATGTGTAATGCAACTATGCTCCCAGTTAAGCACAACTAGTCCACATGGTCTTCATCAAACATGAAATCATACCATAACTAGTATTGAGTGTCATCTCAATTAGATTTAGCATCCGTGTATAATGCTTTTAAAATCCGTAAACAATGAATATTCTCTTAATAATGTTTGGCACCTCATGAACTCCAAGTTCATTGGCTAATTGCACAATAAATTGTTGCAATATATATCCTTAGATTTTTCTATGGATGAATCATATCATAGGAAGATTTAAATCCTACATATTCTATTTAAAATATTCAATTCAAATGATTATCTAATAACTTTTGATTAATACAATGTTTTTTCCAAAACATCTTGCATTCATGCATATACAACAATTATCTTCCACTATGATGTTCCATAATGAATCTTTTAGTTCCAACTTAAGAGTTCATTCATGTATGTATCTTATCAAAAGATAGTAATCCATTGAGAATTTCTAAATGGTTATGTCAAATTTTGTTAGATTTATATACCGCATATGTTCTTAGCAATATACATATATTTCAAGTTTGTAAGTTTAATTTTCTCAAATTCCTTTTTTCAGGGGGTTGGAAGGAATCCGGAAACATAATACTCCCACTAGCTTTTTAGAAATACTCAGGAGTTATCTTTATTTTACAATAAACTTAAGATTATCCTCCTAGATGCTTGCAATAATCCATACTTGGATTCTTGCCGTTTGTACACTTCATAAATATTATATGAAATTCACTCAGACTCTCTGTTGATTACTCTTCGTCCTCGCAATAGTAATCATCCAAGAAAGAGTTTTAAATTCATTGTTATATTTCATCAATATGAAAACTAGTATGACAATCAACCATCTTTATTTTTAATTAATGGCAATAAAAGGAATTATTTTCTGATCTTAATCAATTGCTTTGCGTATGATTGTAAAAATTCTACCTCTAATGCATGCATCAAATATGTGTACTACATTGTCCCTTTTGAGTTTGAACAAGAACCCAAACCCATTCGGTCTTTCATCTCTTTGAAAAGATATTATTTTAAACTTTCACAGTTTAACCATTTAGTTAGATCATTCAAGTTTTAATTGATATCTTTGTGGACATCATCTTAAACATTCATAGTTTGGAGGTATTTTAATAAATTCAAAAATTCAAACAATGCATTATTAATGGTTTCACCATGATACCAAATTTCAAAATTTAATTAATGCATCTTATATAACAAAGGTTCACCACGATCCTGTGACTCATATTCCTCAATATTGATATAACATTTATCATTCAAGTATTTGAGGTATTCCTTGCGGATTTATGAATGAATATTATATCATTATAAGGTTTAAACATTTAATTCCTTGACATGATGTCTCACCAGTGTGTTTAGAAGGGTTATGTATTTGTATTCTTATATCTCTTCGATCTAAAAAGCTCACACTTGCTTTTTGTAATTAAAGACTCTTCTATAATTACTTAGCATGCAGAGTAGCAATTACAAGATACATTGACAGTTCCTGAGTTTAGTTTGTTAATATCATTCTTCATAAGACTTTTAACAAATTTAGATGTCTTATTAACCTTCTAGGTTGGAGTTATATTGAGTATATACAAGACATACTCAATTTCAAACCTTGACAGATTTTGGAGGTAAAATATTTAAGTTATCAAAATCAAATAATTTCAAAGAATTTGATTCAACACTCTAGACATACCATGAATATGTGGTATTCTATGAGTAATTTTATTGTGAGACTTTACCACAATCTTTATATAACTTAATATTATTTTAGGTTACATACTAATCAATTGTGTCAAACCAAATTGAATATATAGTATTTAAAACCTATTTGCATGCAATAATGTATATGGCTTTAACTAGTTCAAGAACTCTATCCATGTTAACCATACATTATTTTGCCTTTGAACAATTCAAGGACTTTTGTTCATGTCATAGCCAGAAGATATAACTTACTTTATGTTATAAGTCTTTTAACAATTAACGGACTTAATGTTTATTAATTTACAATAAACATAAACATATTTAACCTAAAGTCATTCTGATCACCACCTCTTGGCTTACAGTTTTAATAGTAATTTATCGTTTAATCAAGATTTCTTCATTAGTTGTTACATTTCCAGAGCACATAAACCTTTGTACTTGAAGTAGTTTATAAAATTTAGGTTTACTTCATTATTATGGACATTCCAAAAACACATAAACATTTTACTTGAAGTAGTCTTTAATTCATATCTCGACATATTGTTTCTTACCTTATGGTCAAGAGAACCTTTAATCATATCGTTACTGTCATGTGTGGTAACCTTGACACAATAAAGATTCTCCAACTTGTGCATGGCCCATCAAACATCATACACATAGTAAAATACCACACGACATTTCTTTTGTTATAATACAATATGATAGTGTCATTGCTTTAGCTTTAAAGTAGATATGAATCACTTTGTTTAAATAAGAAATTTGTGCACGACTATCTTAAAACCATGAGGTCTATAGTTGTAAATTATGCATTGATCTCAGATAAACAAGATAACTAATCTAGTGTTACTACCAAATGTATAAAGAACCTTGTTGCTCCCACTGAATTCGAACAGCATACATGAATGTTATTGTTTCAAAAATAATCGGGTGCGTCCCACTGGATTTGGAAACATTGGCAAGTGTTCCATAACAGTGAAAATAAATTGTTATCTATTATTTCCAAACTCTAATTAGAAATTTAAATTAGTAACATTTATTGGTTTTCAAAATTTTCTACTATGCAATTATGAGGGGACTATCAACAATGCTATTGATTAACTTGAAATTAGGCCATTTGCCAATTTCCTCTTAATTTCGGATTAAGACAAACAATAGCTTATTATCCTCGTTTGCTGTACAATTTTGCAGTACAATGGTATTTTTTTAATCAAGAATCATAAAAACTCTTACTATAGATGTTACCATTTTGATAAGCTTTTAGAACATATTATTAGTTATCTATATGTCTTATATTCTTTCAAAATATTCACCATGAAATCTATATGGAATCAAATATAAGTCATGCAATACTATTTCTTAACATTTGAAGCTTGCATGAGTTTGATTACATTAGCATAATTCCTACGTTCCTATTATAACTCTTCGGAGCAAGAAAGATTATAGGAATGAGTCTCCATGTTCCATACAAGGAAAGGAGTCCCGGTTTGACTTTTTTAAGAAAGAAACAAACCATTGTTTACGGTTTTATCGTTGCATTAATACTATTAATAGAATCGTAAAATTCAATTTTAGTATTTTTGATTATACTTCCTTGAAGAATAAATTTACTAACCCATGTTTATTCAAATAACAATTAATGTTCTGTCAGGTTAGGACCCCAACTTGACTTACTCCCACCACATCAGCTTGTTCTATAGTGATGGTGTATTCAAAAGAGGTAATCAACGATTGATAATTCACAAAACTATTGCAATTTCTAAACCGTATGGGCGATCTTACTTTATTACAATATTATCCTTAGTAAGCACTGTTTCAATCCCATTTATGACGCGTGTTAATAGGTCTAACCTCAACAACTTAAGTGTCCAATCAATACTGTGATTTTGTAACACTCACCGTCTCACGGAAAAGCGTTATAATCGCCTGGAGTTGAAAATCTATCCCACGGTCTCACACATAGGTAAAGAGCAATCTACAAGTGTTTTTACAAATTGGATGGGAATAACTTAGTTGAAAAAGGGAATTTTATTTAACTTGTAAAATATGTACGAAGAAGCATGCATACATCTTCGTACCATAGGATTTTATTAAAAACTTTTTCTTCAATTTAAGTCTATTATTACGGTATCTCCTTATTATCTTCGTATCAAATTACATAAAATAGTGAGACCTTCTAAAATTGAAGATTCACGTATCTTTTTAATATAAAGAGATTTGTTTTTTATCGGCAGGAAAAGATGAAAGAATGATTAAAAAAAATTCTCAACCCCTAGTCCATTTCGTGACTTCCTACATAGTATACAAGGTAAGGAAGTACAACGTAGGTGTATTAGAGGGTCAATGGTTCATCAACTAACCGAAGTCTTGATGAGTTCTCCCCCGAACCCTTATCTTGCATCTATATAGTACTTTTGCAAATTACGTCATTGATAAAAAAGTAATACTTTAATTTATTAACGCATTTATGAATTATAAGTTGCTAGTCTATCATGGATGATATTATATCGGATGTAAGCCGAATCCACTATTGGACATTTGACTATATAGTCTTTAATAAATCTTATTTCGATATTCATCAGTCATGTTTATATTTGTTTTTGAAAAAAACGTTTGATTTTACATCTGTCAGAATCTTAAAATAAACATTTTAAAATTATCTAAATAATAACATTTATTTAAAAACACTCTTAAGAATTAAAGGGCATGCAAACGCTTAAATATGTCCCTAATTATCTAATAATTAAAATCGTATATAGTCATTTAATGCTTTCCTTTTGTTCTATAAACTCCCCAAGGCCACATCCATCGACCAAAATCGGATTGCGTATGCATTATACAAATATACACACAAATAGCACTAATCTCATTCTAACGATTTAGGCCTATTAATTATTAATAAGGGTCTTCCGAAAATTCTTGAATCATGGATCTTTCAAGCAAGAAAATATTTAAAATTTTGTGATTTCTTGATCATATTAAACAAAATCTTTTTTAACAAAATCTAACAAGATTTAAATATCTAATATTAATCAAACGATCAAATTTGTTTTTTTTTTTTACATTATTTTATCTTGGATCTCCATTATTAACAATTAACAAAAAACTTAAAAAACTATTAACAATTAATACATCATGTTTTAAATAAAATTGGCATACAACTGATCTCGTCTAATTAATTTTACTTAACGTCAAGATCAAATCTTTTTTTAAAAAAAACGCACCGGGAATTAAAAATTAATTCACGAAACCCTAATTTGTCCAAATTATTCAGCTCCGCGCGCTTATTACACAATTTATACATGGATGTGATGCCACTGTGGGTTTACAATCTATACTAAATATTAATTAACACGAGTACGCAGCGGAATAAAGATAGATCACGTATAGAATATGTAATTAACAAAGGGATCAAGAACGCGTACCTTTTAGCAATTAACGAATACACCGTCTTGAATATACGCGTGTGTATAATAAATAATATAACGAGAAAACCTTCCAAGTTATCAAAGTAGATAACCTCTATGGTATGCATACACTACACGTCACCGAGATACGTTAGGATGCTAGTCCTTGCTTCACGAATAAAACAACCGAACACGATGTTCTTGTTTTGTTACTTGTCATCACACGATCATATCCCATAAGGAATTTATTACCGATCTTCGAAACAGTTATGAATACATAAGTAAACATAATATATTGCATGCATAGGAATTAGCATGAATACATTAGTCAACATTAGTATACTGCATGATAATATCATGCATATGAATCTGACAATCGATTTGTGTCTAATGACTTTAAGAAAATATATGTCGTGTGTTCTTTTGGTATATCTCGATTATCCTCCGAATGAATAAGTCAAGAGGATTAAATAGGCTCAAGACTTGTTCTTCAAGACATACTCAAACACCTCCTCTTGTTTGCTAGAAACGACACTCGGACCCCTCCTTCTTTTCTTGTTCAACCGGTCACAACCAACATCCCACGGGTTTGGTTTTTGTACTAACAAGTCCCTCACTTGTTAATATCTATTAATTATTATCAAACGTCTAACGTTATAATTAACGACCGTTTAATTATTTCGTGAAATATATTAATATAATTAATATACAATAAATATATATATTAATTACATTAATAAACATATCCTCTGTGTATACATGTGTGCCCCCATAGGCTCACGTATTTTCGGCCGTATATTTATTTATGATATGGACATATCCCAACAGCTCCCACTTGGACATATCACAAATAAATATAACAATATTTGTAAGCGTCTAGCAACACGCCAATGCTCCCAAAAATACCTGAGTGTACTTTCGTAAAGTCACAGTTAAATGATTTAAGTATTTACTGATGGCGATTATCGTTGTGGTAATGGAAGAAACCACACAAATAACAAAGAACAGGGAATTCAATAACCCATCAAAGGGTGCCCAACCGGGACTTCAAGAGAAAACACTCTTATTTTATAAACTCATCATTCTCCTTTCCAACACCTAAACCTATTACATTTATAGGGTAAGAAAGTCAAATACAATCTTTGACTAGGGAAAGTCAAATACAATCTTTGACGTTTCAAATAAAGAAACAAATCAATTCCTAAAATCTAAACATATCTTTAACAAAAATAATAACATTAAAAAGATAGATTGACAATTATAAATTGTCAATTTCCCCTTCAATCTCTTCAAAATAATTAAACACTTGACTTCACGTGTTGACCGAAGAACCGACGGCTAAGCCAGAGGAGTCGGAGCTCGAACATGCCCTGCATCAGTATTGATAACGGCCACCAAAGCTAGCCTAAAGATTAGTGATATATAAGCATAATAATAGACGTACTTTATTACTCCCTCCGTCCCACTTTTATTGTGCTCATTTGACTTTTTAAAGTCTTTCTTTTGCAATTTTGATTATTAATATTTTTGTTTGTGTTATATGATACTTGATGCAAACTATATGAATGAATTGATTTTTAAATATATTTTCATTGGTATAATTTTCATAAAGTATTATATAACACAAACAAAAATATTAAAGATTAAAGTTGAAAAAAAAAACTTCAAAAAATCAAATGAGGACAATAAAAGTGAGACGGAGAGAGTATTATTTTTTTATAAATTTGCTATGCTTTTTCTCTTTCAGTATTTTTCACTAATTAATTTTTCAAATATATTTGATCACATCTTTAAGATTAATTTAAAGCGTAAGTTTTAAAAACACGTATATTTATCATTTGTAAAAAAAAAAATAGAAATACCCTCAACTAACTTTAAAATTCAACATACATTAATGGTAACTTTTTTAAATGGACACAACCACCCATATGAAAACTGTAAAGTTTATTCAAATATTGAATATCTTTGGTCAAAGACATAGATATGGGTGGCAAAATTGAAGACATGCCATTGTAATAGATATAATTTCTAACTCCGACAACATATATGAACCAAAATACACCGCAACTTACTTTAAATCTAAAAATAGCGCAAGTATTTTTCGGAAATTCCACATTTAGGTCATGAATTTTGAAAAATCCTTATAAGTATCAAGACTTCAAGGAATCGGGAGATCAATGAGACTCGAAATAAGAGAAAAACATTATAGTGAGAGAATGGAAAGAAAAAGAAAACATGTGTGTTTTATTGATAACGAAAGGTTTATTACACACCCTTAGGGTTCTGCAAAACCAATCGAAAACCGAACCGAATTGAACCGACAAATCGAGCCGAGCCGAACCGATCATTTTTTGTTTGGTTTTCGATTTTGTATATTTATGGTTTTCGGTTTCGGTTTTGCTCGGTTCAGTTCGATTTCGGGTTAAAACAATGAAAAATATGCCTAAACTATCTATTCGGTTCGATTTTGCTCGGTTCGGTTTTGATTTTGCTCGATTCACTTCGGTTTGATTTTCAGTTCATGTTTTCATCAAAGTCGATTTTAGGTTTTGTTCGGTTTTTTTGGTTCGGTTCGGTTTTAAACCGATACTCAGCCCTACACACACTTAGCCTCATCCTCCTAATAAAGTCTAGGAAAGTTTATATAGGATCTAATATAGACTACTTTACAATAAGTGCAGTTCTAGTACGTGTGTATGAGCATAACTATTATCTAATTTAGTTCCTGTAAATGTAGCCACATTTATAATCCCAATAATCCTATTACCATATATATAACTTGTTGCAACCGGCATATATGAGTAATAACATGAATTTGATTTACACCTAGATGGATATAATTTCATTTTCAGTCGAAATTTTAAAAACGGTTTGGGTTTGTTAAAAAGTGAAACTCCCGTTTCATATTTGGTCCAAATTTAACGTTTGACTATGTTGAGCGTTTTTGTATGTTTTCATCCGTTTTTATACGTTTTCATCCGTTTTTATCCATTTTTATATGTTTTCGTCCGTTTCTATACGTTTTCCATCTATTTTTATACATGTTTTGTACGTTTTAGTGCGTCTTTATACGTTTTCATCTGGTTTTATACATTTTAATCCATTTTTATACGTTTCTGTAGTTTTTTTGTACGTTTTCATCCGTTTTTATACGTTTTCATCTATTCTTATACGGATTTATATGTATTTGTATTGGTTTTTTAACGTTTTTTTGTAGTTTTTATACGTTTTCATAATTTCTATAGAAATTATACACAACAATGAGCGAATCCAACCAACCACCCTTTGATTCACTTATAAGTTCAATTGTTTACAATACAAAGAAAGGAAAGAAGATAGATCACAGAGAATGATCTATCAATACACTTGAATATAATAAGAGACATAGATCAATATGGTCGTTCTATCAATACAAGATAACAACATAAAACAATAGAGATCGAGAGA
>BQNB010187483.1:613-12036 GCA_026074375.1 Tanacetum coccineum
GAATAATGTTTTAGCTTTTTTATTTCCTACGCTTATGTAACGTTTTTAATTTATGAATAAAAGTTTTTATTTAAGTAGGTCTTAATTTTGTACATTTACGTTGATATCTACGCTTTTAGTTTATAAATAAAAGTATTTAGATAAAAAAAATGGGTATGAACGGTGAGTTGCAAAGTTATAACTACGGTTGAATAGTTAGTATAAGTGAGATGAGAGAGAAAACTGATGTGACGTTGAGGTGGATGGTAGGGACGGAACCAGAACCAAATATGACTGGATGCACAGATTTTTTTAACCCTAATACAACAAAGTTAAAAAGTGAATTAAAACAAAGATTTCATTAAAACGATAAGACTATAAACACATTTCGATGGACCGATTGCATTTATGATACATTTGAGAAAAATCATTCATTACAACGAAAAAATCTAAGTTGATAAATAATAGCTTAAGCCAAGATGCGTTCATTTTACCAAATGAAACTACAAAATTCAATAATATAAGTCGATAAATTTCGTGCTCGTACAGGTGTGCACCATGTCAAGAGCACTTCTTGTACTAAGGGTATGTTTGGTAAAATGAACTGGGGCTGGGGCTGGGGCTGAGGCTTATATTATAAGCCGAAATTGAAATTTGTATTTTTTTAAAACTTGTTTGGGGCTGAGGCTTATTATTGCAAAATTACTAAAAATGACATAATTAAATAAATTTTGGTATACGTTAGATATTTTTGTAGGTATATAAGTAATTTATGGTTCAAAGCCCGGACTAAAGTTTTTAGCCCCATTTATGGGGCTGAGGCTTATAGAGACTTATGACTGATAAGCAATTTCATAAATCCGCTTGACAAACAAGGCTTATTTTATAAGCCGGCTTATTTTAAAAGACCAAATCCTCATAAGCCTCTAACCAAACACAGCCTAAGTATATTGAATGTTGTTTAAAACTAGACATTAAATAATTAAGCAATGATTATGATCATCGAATTTTTTAATACTAAATTTTAGCCATTAGACACAAGTTGACCTTAATAAAAATGTGTTTGCTTAAATTTGACAGTATGACTAAATGGAGTCATTTAATAGTAACATATAAATTAAGTAGTTACGAGTACATTTTTGTTGCGAATTTTTGTTACCGTTTGATTCATATTTCCTCAAAGTACCACTATATCTCAAGTCATCTTCAATCACGGTCTTCGAATTTTGTTGCGAGTCGACTAATCACACGACGACTATATTTTTAAATAGTCCGGAATCAACGCAAGTCAATCTCCATGAGCATAAAAATATTAAATTTCTTTCAGTTGAATTTGAACCCTTAACCTCCTTTTCGAAAAGTTGTTATTTTTTTATATTTGAAGATTACAGCATCAAAGTTTACCTCTAACCGTATTTCAAATTTGAAGAAAAATATAAAGCGTTGTTCAAAATTATGGAATATCGTTATTCACATTTAAAAATACAATCATAATGATTTTTAGTATGAAAATGTTTTTTTAGTTAAAGTTCAAATTCTATGGTTGGAGATAACATGTTTTTTGGAATAGAAACATAAATGAAATACTTCTTCCGTTCTAAATTAATAGTTTACGTTTTTTAGATTTCTCAATTTAATTGTCCAGTACTAAAAATAGATAGATAAGTTTGATCAAATTCTAAAAACCGTATGAAGAATATAAGTAAACAGTAGGGGAATCGCTACCTGAGATGCAATCATTCTACACCTTCGCATGACTAGCCATACTTTCATTAGATATTGTTTATGTATATTTAAGTTATATTAGATTGTAGGTATAGGTAGACGGTTATATCCGGCTCTCCGGACACCTGATCCGTACCCGCATATTTACGTATCATCATTATGAATAGCACGAGACGTGTTGTGACGATAATTCCAAGCATCGCGCTTTACAAGCCATGACGAAGCCACGGCGTTTCTTAAAGCGTGAATTTTTATAAAATTGTATATTTATATCATAATTCATATATATCTATATATATATATATATAGTGGGACTTTCTTTTCAGAACCATTCTTAATGCGAGAACTGACAGAACCACTAAAACATACATGCACGCCTGTAAAAATAATAAAATACATGAAAAATCATCAATAATCGTCCATACTTTACATTCTCCACATTTATCTCACAATCATTGTACTTACTCTCACGCCAGAGTTTCCCAAACTCACACCTCGGGGTGAGCTAACGGTGTTCTTTCTTATTTTTAGCTAAAAGACAAAGGACTACGCTCCGGAGGAATCAAGCAGAACTCGATCTTTATTACCGCTAAGGTCACTTTTATCAAGCTTAAGCAGCCCACGTAAATTTACCTTAATATTTGGCGCCATCCGTGGGACCCGGCTTCCTAATCTACCTAAAAGAAGAGATCCGAAGGAGGAATGGTTGACTCTCAGCCTACATAGGAGGAATTTCAGGGAGTGGCGACAAGGGAGGTAGGAACGGAAACCCATAGGGAACCTACCGAACCAGTCTTACAAACGTAAAAAATCTCTTCTCCTTCTCTGACCTTCATCAAAGAAAACATTGATGTATTGAGAACCATGATCAAAGAGCTTGACTAGCAAGCCAAGATCAAAGAAAACTTGCCTATGCCAATTCTAACAAAGAAGCTCCGGTCGGGTCACTGACCAAAGGATTTTTCGAACGATTTTCTCTCGAATCCTTTGGCACATATGATACTCATAGACAAACTCGCTCTACCATTAAAAGTCAGAAGACTCCCTCCAAGAATAAAGAGCTGACACACTTAGGAAGGTCAAGAAGGTTGGAAGACCGGAGCACAACCAAGAAAAAGGCAAGAAGAGAAAGGTCCAAGTCTAGGAGAAAGAGGTCCGGACACCAAGAGACGAGCTCAGACTCTGAATATGAGGAAGGTTCGGATGATGCCTTTGAAGACCTGAATTCACCCTACAAAAGGCCTAAGCCAACTCATTTTACCCAAAGAATCACTCATTTCAAATATCATAAGATGGTAAAACTTTCTCGGAACATCAGGGTATATGAAGGAAATAAAGACCCGGAGGACCATTTAGGTATCTTTTCAGCGGCGGCCCAGCAAGAAGAATGACCGATGCCCATTTGGGGCAAAATGTTTCGTCAACCCTAGGAGGAGCGACACGAAACTAGTTCGATGACCTGGACCCTAAGAGTGTAGACAGTTTTGAGGAGCTGAGTCAGAAGTTCTTGGAAGAATTTTCGCAGCAAAAAAAATATGCTAAAGACCCCACAGAAATTCACAGCATCAAAAGACGGCAGAATGAGGGTTTGCAAGCTTTCATGGATCGGTTTAAATCTGAAAGCTCACATAACAAGGAGTTCCTCTGGGCGTCCCTAACGCATCCACTTTAATGCACGTCCCATATTCCCATCCAGAACTTCCCAAGAAGCTCAATGACAAAATATCCAAAACGGTGGACGAAATGTTTGAAAGGGTCGGAGCCTTCATTAGGGGAGAAGTGGGTGTTGGATCAGCAAAAACGGACCGTCCTTCTCAAAGAGACAAAGGATACGTTCGTCCAACATGGACAGGAGGACTGGAAAGAGCCAGAAACAAGGGCGGCCCAAGGGAAGCACGATGGAATATGGGGGTGTACACTCCTTATCCTAGAAAAGATATTTTCACCCCGCTTACCAAGACTCCGAAAGAAATCCTCGCCATGGAAAGCGTAAGCTTCCCAGAACCACCGCCTTTGATCGGAACTCCCAAAAAGCAAAATTTGAATAAGTTTCCTATGGACTACCAAGGGTGACAGAGGCCACACAATAACCAATGACAGTTATCAGTTGAAGAAACAAATAGAGGAAGTCGTGGCCTCGGGAAAACTGGCTCATCTAGTGAAGGACATCTGCCGAAACAATCAGCGGAATGGGAACCAGGGAAGGAACGGTGTGAAGGTCATAAACATGATAAGGGTGGAAGGAAGCCGCAAGAGACCTTTTGAAGAAGGAAGGTCTGGCATGATGAACGAACTCACCTTCCCAGCAATCCCCGGAGTCAATTTAACACAACCCATCATATAGAAGGATAATAGAAGAAATCAAGTACCGAAAGGATCCTTATGGATTTGTGAATTCTCAGAAACATGTATGAACACTGCTTCAGAAACCTCTATGTCAACATCCGGTCGAGACTCCGAAGGTGCAAGGCTCCGATGACAGGTTTTTAGGGAGAAACATATCACCCCCTAAGGGTAATAGACCTTCGAGTAATTATGGGAAGGGAAGGACGAAGTAAGACGGTGCTTATGGAGTTTGCAATAGTAAAGTGTCGTTCGCCGTACAACATCCATAAATAGGAATGACCGGAAATGGAGAAAGCCTCGTAGCCGTAGTTCTACCATCCACTCCGATGATCAAATTCCCTATCTAACCAAGAACCATGAACAATGAAATTAGTAGAGAGGCTCTACGAGAATGAAAACACCTAGAGAGGGTGCAAGGCTCGTAGAAGGAGGTACAATGTTGTCAACGTGAAGAGCAAATGTCCCAGATAAGGGATCAAGTAATCCTAAGATCAAAAAGTAACCCCGGAAGAGGGCCTACTTCGGATCCAATGTCACTTGGAAAAACGCGGAGCAAATAGGACACAGAAGAAGTTTTCACCATCAACGAGGAACGTTCGGACCAGTACGTGACGATGGGAGCCACGTTGACAACCAACTGTAAACTGCTACTAGTAGACGTTGTGCGGGAAAACATGGAGGTATTCACATGGACTGGATCAGAAAGAACAGCTGTTCCACGATTCGTCATGGAGCATAAATTAAAAATATATCCCCTTTGCAAACTGATAGTTCATAAGAGGCGACCCGTAGCACCTGAAGGAAGACTAGCACTGAAAGAAAAGGTGTTTTGTTGGTTAGGGGAAGGAGTAATTAGAAAGGTTCTGCACCCCGAGTGTATCACCAATGCGATACCAATCAAACTAGCAAATGGAACCTGGAAAGTACAGATGGATTACTCTGTTCTTAACAAAGCATGTGCCAAAGACATGTATCCCCTTCCGGAGGAAGAAGAAGAGCTAACATCTTTAATGGGATATCCGTACAAATGTTTCCTCCAACTTCCAAAAGAATAAAGCCAAATAAGAATGGCGAAAGAGGACGAAGAAAAGACTGGGTTTCATACGGAAGAAGGAGTATATTGTTTCACCCACATGCCGAAAGAATTAAAGAACTCCGCTGCTACACTTCAGAGGACGATTGAAAAGGTCTTAACCGATCAAAGAGGACGGAACATGGAAATACACTTAGAAGAAATAGTAATAAAAAGGAAAAGTGAGTCGGACCTGGTTTAAGATGTAAAAGAAACACTAAGAAAGCTGAAAAAGGTAAACATCAAGATCAATTGGGCCATGTCCTCGTTCGGAATGAAGGAAGGAAGGTTTCTCGACTATATAGTAACAGAAGAAGGACTAAGGGCAGATCCAGGAAAAGTACATGCAGTAATCCTAACCCTCACCCTAAAAATTCCAAATCAAGTTCATCTCGAAGCTTGTGGAGCTGAAGCACCCCTTACGCGAGACCCGAACAAGAATGGAGACAGCAAAAGGACTTGGTTGGACGAACGAAGCTGAAGAAGCTTTCCAAAGGATCAAAAGGAAAGTAGGCAAGTTACCAACGTTGGCTATCCCAAAATAAGGAGAAGATATAATGCTATGTCTATGGCAAAGAAACGAGACAATAAGCTCCATGCTATTGGTAGAGAGGGAAGGAACCCAGATACTAGTTTCCTATATAAGCCGACCGCTGCAAAGAATGGAAATATGCTATACCCCAACAGAAAAAAGGGTGCAAGCACTAATTCACACAACAAGGTCCCTAAGAAAAGTCTTTAGAAAGCATAAAGTTAAAGTGGTAACCGATGAACCAATGAAAGAAACACTAAAGCTCTCCGAAAGAGAAGGACGATTAGGAAAATGGGCTACCGAGATACGTACATACGACATTTCGTACGTCCAAAGAATGGAGGTTGAAGGGTCAGTGATAAGGAAGTTTCTTGGTCAAGGAGAGCAAGTAGAAAAGATACCAAATGCAAACGAAGAAGGAACGCTCAACCTAAGCAAGAAACTCCACACAAAATCAACTCCGAAGCCAAGAGCCTGGAGATTATACCTAGGAAAAGAAGCCATTGAAGAAGGTTCGGGCATCGGAATTATCCTGGTCAGCCCCAAAGAAAAGATGTATTCGTATGTCATCCGGTTGAAGTTTAAAGCATCTAACTACGCCATGGATTGCAAAGCACTATTGGCAGGACTAGCTGTCTCTGCTAATCAAGGTATGAAGGACTTTCATGTCTTCATTGACTCATTAACATTGGTTGTCCAGGTAGAAGGCAACCATACGCCAACAACGAAATAGGAGAGAAGGTACAAAAAGGAAATTATAGATGCAACGGTCCCATTCCATAGATTCCGAATCACACACCTCCCAAACCTGGAATACCCCAATCAGGAAGTATCAGTAGGTATCAAAATAAGGCCATCGGTAGAAGAGATAAGCATCAGCAAGAAAGGGGAAACAACAAACAATACACCAGGAACAAAACCAAACTACAGCCGTAAAGCTATTGGGAGTAACTACATGGACTTGTAATCGTAGCATATGTCTAATAACACTATGTAACCCATCCAAGGTTGCCATTTTCAAAGTGTTAGCTCACCTCAGAGGGCCCTTCTATTTTTATATTTAAGTATTTGATCTTTACCTTATCATAATAAAGTCAAATTCTATTGGATAAGTAACAATTATGCAAACATGAAGCATGGTAAGATCCGGATGGCTCGCTACCTCCGAATATTAGTAAAGGAATACACTAACCCCATAAACATGAAATACATATGGGAAGGAAAAATTAAAACACGAAAACTTTAGCATAAGGCCGGAGGAGGAGACACAGTGATCCCTCCTTCTGAGCAAGGGACTCCAATGAACAACAACGTCGTGGAGAGAACATATAACAACAAGGGAGGAAGGTAACACAAGAAACTTGTAATGTATATAAACATAGCTAATAAACATTTTCTCTAGTATATGACGTGGTCCGGACGTAATCGTCCGAATCATACAAAAAACATATAGCAGGAGCAAACATAAGGCGCTTTGGGGCATAAACCAATGCTAAAGTGCTAGATACGAACGTATAAACATTACAAATAAGCTATGAGAAACAAACCAACATACCAAAGAGTGGATTATATTAAAAGGGAAATTATATTACAAAGTACCTATTACAAGCCAAACGAAGGCGGCAATACAATCATCTGAACATAGTCAGTGATTACACAAAGAAAGTAAAACAATACTTAACGAGCTAGTAACCAGGCAAGTTCAAAGGCCAGCCATAATAGCATGATGTCTGCTTCGAAAAGCAATATTCAACCCATTAAACCTACAAAGGCTTGACCAGCTATACTAAAGGTCCTAGGGGGAAGCCATTCGGCTTAGGGCGGGTGGCATGACTCAAGATCCGCTGGATGGACATCAATACATCTATAGTCAGTTTGCCCCAAGCTCAGTGTAACAAGTATTCTCCGACATACCACGCGCCCCTCTCCTAACAGAAAATAGACTTAAAAAAAGAGAAGAAAAAAGGAAAAGGAAAAGGAAAAACTAAGTCTAACTTTGGAGGAGTTAATAACAGCCTCTTCGTCAGCAACATAAGAGGGAATCAAAACATCACCTTTCCCATCAATGGAAAGGGCCACCACAACATCAGTAGGGCCAGAGAAAACACGCTCTGACTCTACCGCCGCCACTTTAACGACATCATCCAAAATACGAAAACCCCCCTATACAAAGACACCTCCAGACTTAGAAGGAACAACACTATTAGCCATCTCAAGGTCCAACCCATCAACCGCAGCATACACCTGCTCCTCATTCCGCTCCGAAGCAACAACAGAGGAGATAGGGACAACATTAACAGATAGCTCTAAGGATTTAGAAATAGGTGTCACAGTCGACTCTTTTACAATAGGAGGAGAAGCATGAGTATCCCTTGGAGTGGGGATGTTGGTCGGACGAGCCAATTTCTCAAGTTCAAGCTGAAGGATAATCGATAGAGGTTCAGTCGCATGCTTAGAAATTTTGTTAAGAAAGACATAGTCAGTTTGAGCAACAATGGGGGAGACTTCAACAAGCCTATCCTGTGCACCAGGCATGAAATTAACCATCTTCTTTAGCACAACAGCAAACTCATCCTTAGTCCGATGCATACTCAACCCACACTCAAATCCAACACTGGCAGTCAAAGACAAGAGTTCACCTTAAACTCTACTAAACTCATACGAAGCAAGAAACTTCTGGACCTGGAATTGGCCCCGGAAGAAGGAATAAAATTTTGGAGGAGTAGCCTTCAACCGCATAATTTGCTCATCCCTTTCAGCTTTAAGAATAGTAGCTTGATTAAGAGCGGCGGAAAGACGAGCCACATCAGAATGCAAATTATCCAGACTTTTGGTAAGAGACTTAATCTTTTTCTTCCTTTCCTTTCCCTTGGCCTTGGACTTGGAAAAAAAAGCATCAGAGGTAGCAAGCTTATCATTAAGTCCAGAAACCTGCTTCTTTAAGGTAGACACTTGAAGTTCCAACCCAGTAAGCTAGTAACCTTCTCCTCATAACCCTTTAGCCTAGAATATGTTGATAACACGTACTCATAATGAGATTGATTTAACCCACGATAGTGAGCAAGAAGCTCACCACCATGCGACATCATCATACAATGCAACACACCCATCTTTGCAGTTAACTGATCATCAGATAAACTCTCAACACAGACCAACTCTCCTGGTGTGGGAAACTGATCAACAATAGTCTTGCAAATAGCAAGATCCTAAAAATCCTCTTTCGTTAGAACTCTGAAAGTAGGTCGGTATGGGGAATCCTACTCCTCTTGAGTAAACTAATAGTTCCCAGCAACACCATCCATAGGATATGTGGCCTAATAAGGACCAGTAGAAAAAGGGAAGAAGTCCATATGAATAGCATCACCAAAAACATCCCTAAATAAGGGAGCAGGTCCAGAAGACAATCTCGGTCGGCTCACACCAGCAGACGATGCAGCAACATCATCAACCATAACGCCCTTACCCCGAGAATCTGTAAAATAAAAACACAATGAGACAAAGAAATAAGACAAAGAAGAAAACAAGGCAAAAATAAAAAACAATTACCTCGGGTGTTAGAGCCTTCAGCAGCAGGAGCAACGAAGCTCCCACCCTGGTTCCTTGATGAAGGGATCACAGTAGCTGAACGAAAAGGAGCAACTAATGGAATCTCAACACAAGCATCATCATCATCATCATCAATTTCATCATCATCACCCACAAATAAACTAGGGCGAGTAGTACTATTAGACGATTGAGCCATGGCAGACCTAGTACGCTTAGCAACATGGCTTGAAGCGGCACCAGAAGTAGAGGCCTTTCGCTTCTGAGAAGCTTCAGCCTTAGCAACAATCTTGGAACTAGGGGTGCCAATAGCAAGATCCTTCAGAGCAGGTTCAAGAATAACAACATCGGCCACACCAGGAGGAGTGAAATAAAAGTGAAGCCTTTGAAAGGTTGGCTTAACATCCAAATGGGGCTCCTCTTAGACCTCAACACCGGTCCACTCAGGAAGTCAGAGAAAATCGTGAATTCCCATAACTGCAAAAAAGAAAAACAACAATAAATGCAAGCAACAGAAGCCAAAAGATATAACACAAACAGTTCAACCCACCCCCGTACCATTTCCATCGGCGCCTCGAAGCACCGGGTCACAGATATGACTCTTCCAAACTTGACTCAACCCAGATAAAACTAACAAACCCGTAGGCATATCCCTTAGCTTTACAACATGAGCGCTCAGACGGCGCACATTAGCCATGTTAAAAGAACCAGCAACAGGTCTTGGATCGTCAATAGCTGCGTTTGGATGTCTCCAAACCATAGCATTCAGAATAGCCTGCCGATCAATAAAAAAGAAGCCTCTTCTAATGCTTCATGCATGAACGGTTGTCATCAATACAGACCAGAGAAGGGGCACGACACTTGGCAAATGAAAACCAATCACCTTGTTTGCACAAAGTCTGGAAAACCCTAAACAAGGTCACCGTCGGCTCTATCTACAAAGACCGACATAACACCTCGAAGCTAATGACCTTATTAAGTCCAAGAGGACCCAACTAAGAGAAGTGAACCCTGTAATGTTTGATGAGGGCCAGAAGGACGATGAAAAAGGAATTCGAACACCAAAAAAATCAAACATCCAATGATAAATACCAATGGAACCATCCGGAAGCTTGGACATCATAAATTCTTCGGAGGGGAGCCGAGGGTGAAGATCGCGAGGAATCTTATATTTAATGATTAAATCATTCAGATCATCTTGGGTGAGTCGAGAATGGTACAGATCCATATCCTTTTTAGCCATAATTGAAAAAGTAAGAAGGAAAGAAAAAGGTACATAGGAAAGGGAAAAGTCCGGAGCAAAGTAAGCAGCGGCAGAAAACAAAAACGATTGCTCTAGAAATAGTGTGTTTTTACTATAGCAAGGATAAAGTGAAAAGTAAAAAGCAGGCTGTTATTTATAGGAAAAGAAGGAAAGGGCGCGACGGTTGGAAAGTTATCACATGACACGCTGCAAAGAAAATATGTGGACAAAAAACAAGCCACGTCCGCAAAAGCAGAAACATTAATAAAATTAAGGCACATTGAAGTATAGCACTGACAAGCTAGCTTGGCAGATACTAGACTGGGGGGACATGATGAGGTATAGTCTCCCCCGGAACATTCGAAGGATAAAACTGGCTTAGATGATTCTGTCAAACTAACACTGGCTAAACTAAACAAACGCTCCGGAGATGCTGGCTTGTCGAAGGACAAATCAGGTCTGGAGTTACCACTAGAATTCCGGAGAAGCTGGTATGTCGAAGGACATATCAGGTCCAGAGTTATTAGCTTCGTCTTAATGCAGCGGTATCAAAGGACAATCAGACAAAGGTACAGTCCTTGTGAAGGACCACTGTCCTTGAAAGGACACGTAGCCGACAAGTTGTACCAAGAGAGAGCCCCACGGTTATGTCTTGTAGCGAATCCCAACTGGTATAAAGGGAAAGCTCATTTCCCCGGGACGAAACACACAACACCTTTTCGGACCATACTTTACATTCTCCGCATTTATCTCACAATCATTGTACTTACTCTCATGCCAGAGTTGGTCCCGGACTCACACCCCGGGGCGAGCTAACGGTGTTCTTTCTTATTTTCAGCTAGGAGACGAAGGACCATGCTCCGGAGGAACCAAACTGAACTCGATCTTTATTACCGCTGAGGTCACTTTTATTAAGCTCAAGCAGCCCACGTAAATTACCTCAACAGTATTTTAGACATGATTAAATACAAAGAGAAGTCTTT
>BQNB010187484.1:0-12036 GCA_026074375.1 Tanacetum coccineum
AGGTCTTCAGCAGGTAGGCTACACAAAGAGAAAACACTTTTCTCTTTTCTACGATCATTCCTGTTTCGTTTTCTACTTCACTATAACATCATTAAAACATCTATAAACAATAGTTAGTCACATTTTTCTCATTAAAATCCCAATGACTTCAACTAAAAATGACAATATATTCATCAAAAAACTCTATAAACAGTAATAAATGCAAAATAACACTAAAAAATGTCGATTTTGTGTGTTTTATACCTCTATCTTTGAATTTATCCTGATTTTCTTTGGTTTTTTTACCAAAATCTTGTCCAGCATCTTCTACCTCCATTTTTATATGTTTTTTTCTTATATTTTGATGATTTTTTGCTAGATCTAGGGTTCTGTGTGTGTTTTAGTGTGTGTTTTTTGATCGGTGTAACTGTGTGAGTAGTGTGTGTTTTTGAAATGAAACGGCGGATGAATAATGAGATCGTGAGTGGTAGTTTTTGTTGTTGTAGTATTACCAAATTACCCTTCCGCTTTTCTATTTTTTTTAATACAAAACTTTTTTTTAATCTCCACCCTTCTTATTTTAGATGAATGGCTGGGATTGGTCCCCCAGTATCCAAGAAAATGAGGGTATCTTAAATAACTCTCCTCTTAATTTTTTGTAGAAAATTTGTCGTTTGGATCATGACATAAGCAATTTGAAAGTAAACATTCTAATTAAATGACACGTATGCAAAAGTAGCAAAACATGATGTCATGCAAAACTCCATTTTAATAGAATGTATAGATTTTCTAGCTTATTTTGAAAGGACAAATGGCGAACTTATTCAGCTTAATAAATAAGCTCGAATGTGGTTTGCTTGGGCTTTTAACCGCGTCCCACATCCAAAGCCCGACACCACGAGTTTATTCTTGAGCTTATGTGGTTCGGCTTAATTTACTTGGGCTTATCAAGAGCTTATTGTAGCTTATTGATGAACCGAGAACTTATTTAATACCTTTTTGCGTATAGGGTTAGTTGTAAAGGATTTTGATTGATCGAACTTGAGAAATGTATATTGAAAATGAGTTTTGATTAAAGTCTATGACTTTGAAAAGTGTGTAAACACGAACGGGTCATGCCGAAATTTTATAAAAATTATATACTTAGGATAAATTGTGAAAATATATTTTTATAAGATTTTTTCGGAAAGCATATTATATATAAATGATAAATAACATATAATTAACCATGTAAATAAATTAAAATACTTATTTACAATTTTTCTACCTACGTATTTAATTTAAGAAATAACAGTTAAGCGTGCTCGTGTGAGGGAAGCACTAGCATGGGTGACCTACCGGGAAATAGATAGATTAAAGATATAAAATCATCATTTTTAAAAGGTTTTAAATCAATATTTGGGTTTATTGGGTAAAGAGCCGAACAATGCGATAAATATAAATATAGATATTACGTAAATATAAATTATAGTTTTATATATTTAATATTACTATACCCCCAATGACCACATTACGATCAATAACGTTTTATTAACAAAGTATTATAAGTAAACTTTGATGCATCGTCTGCATTATTCTATTCATTCTGATTCTAAGACGTGACATATATTCTCCTAGGTTGCATTCGTGTACCGTTGTTCGTTTCTGCGTGATCATATTCCTAGACGTTTACCCTAGCATTTCACTAACTCAAGGTGAGTTCATAGCCCCACTTTTACTCGTTTTGAATAATTGTTTTATAACTTGGGGTGAGAAACATTGCTTACTTTTAAAATTGGACATAAGTACTATACGTGAGAAATTCCCCGTTTATGTGTTGCCTAAGTAGCGTTTAGACCACTATTTCCCGAATTATCATGAACTGTTAATCACCTTTAACCGACTGGATGGTTAAGTGAGCGCAAGTGAATAAATAGATCTATATCAATTATCCCTATTCGGGTAAGAAGCACTTACTAGTCCGAGTTTGCCAAGGACTAACGGATATATTCGAAACTAGTTAGGTGGTCTTTGGTCGAAAACCTGAAAGGCAAGCCTTATATAGCACTGTACATGCTATCTTTCAGTATTAGCTTCAGTGTCATGAGCTTAGTGCAACATAAATACCTCTTTATGTGAAGTTGTATCTCCTATAATTGTCACATACGTTTTGATAATCTTGTGATCCACATTAATTACGTTCGAACTAAACCTATGAATTCACCAACTTTATGTTGACGTTTTAAGCATGTTTTTCTCAGGTGCTTAGCATGGATGTTGTTGCTTGACTTATGTGAAGTCTAATTGCCCGGACCGGTTTACCATAAATTTATCTATGTCTTTAAATACAGTTGTTAAACTTACTTAAGCTTCCACATTTTAACTTTTGAATATTTTAAATTTGATCGATGTAAACTTATTAATATTTTAAATTTATGCAACGGTGTTTATTTTTAAAACGTACCCTTAGAGGCCGTTCCTTATACTTTGTACTTAAGATGTTCAATAACGTCACGCCCCCGGACACTAAATCGGACGAGACCCTATTTGGGGGTGTGACATTTTGCAGCAGACAGACGATGCCAAGGGAAATGTATGCCAGCGCAGCCTAACATTTGTGTTCATTAGCCCAACCAAATGTGAGCCAACATCCTTCTTTTTTCCTTTATCTACAACACCACTACCTAATAGACTATGTTCACTTGTTGACTTTTTTTATTTTATATAAAAGACCACTTTAGGTTTGTGATAGAAACCGATTCGAGATGGTTATTCTTCTTCTAAAATAACTACCGACTAACTAAAACAATATTAGACTTACTGCTAATTTTCTCTTCTATTTCATGAAAACAAAACGACACTTTAAATAGGAAAGAGATAGATATCCATGGCTTAAACTTAAGGAAGAAAATAGTGACGTGGGTTGAAGAAGGCACAACAATAGTTGGACCACTTTCTTATGCATGAGACTACTAATGCTATCATGCAACATGAGAAATATCTAAACGTGCATGCTAAAAAATTGAGATAATGGAGAAGTCTTTCTAAAGACTTGGTCTCTTTATTATTCAAATTTGGAACTGAATGGAGAGTAAGCCGGTTCGGTTTAGTGCATCTAGGACCCGTGTCAGTTTGACATTGGCTCCGCCACTGAGTGTGATAACTTTTTTTAAAGAATGTGTTAAAAGTGTTTATTATATCAAAAATGGGCTAGAATTCTACTCGTATTTCATATCACGTTCTACACAAACAAACATTTTATATCCCTTTCAAGGTTAAAATTGTAATTTCCGTGCGAGAGGAACTTGATAGATGAGGCATCGAATTAGATTCTTTACTTTGTCCATGTTGTAATAACGCGGTGGAGTCATGCAACCATAGTTTAATTTTGTGTAACTTCGCTATGTGTGTTTGGGAAAAGGTTTTTAATTGGTGGAGAGTTGGAAATGTTAGTGTGTTCTCTATTGGGGAATTATTCTCTTCTTGTGGAAACGTCTTCATTCCTAATCTTCTTATTCGATTATGGCAAGCTTCTTCAGATGACCTATCTAATTCTTCATCTGATCATTCATTACTAACACCATCATCGGGTATGAGACCTAGTCATCATTTATGTTCATTGGTACCGAGTATTCTTTGTTCATCTGTTGCTATTTTTAATAGACCATCTCATGATTCTTCTTCTACGAGTCCTTCTTGCAAGAGGAGTAGATCCCCTGCTGCATCTGTACCGTTATCTTCACCCATACCTGGAGCATTGTCTTTTGCGCGTACTAATCTTTTACCATAACCTAAGAGGATTAGGAGTCCTGAGTCAGCGATGAATTTAGAGGTTAGTTCGGCGGAGGGTTCTGAGCCGTCTAGGTATATAGGAACTAATTTAGATGATGACGAGAGGAGTAATGGGATTGATATTGACCATGATATTTAGGTAGAGATTGATGAGTATATCGCTTATGCGGATGCTCTTAGAGTTAGAGGTATTAATGCTAGATTTGTAGTTGAGGCTGTTGAATGAGTAGTTGAGGCTGTTGAATGAAAAGAGATCAAGACAGGTGTGAGAGGCCTGGTTGAGGTTAGAGTTGATAGAGTTACTCACCCAGTGATAGCTGATGATATCCTTGAGCCTACTCAAGAGGAGGGAGTTATAGAGGTAACGTATGAAACATTAGGAGATCTAGTTTAGAGGTTTCATGATCATACAAAGGAGATTATGGTTCATCGTGTTTAGGCTATTGAGAGTGTCCAGAGGGGTCAGGGACACAGGATCATAGCGACAGGACAGCAAAGTGTTGATATGATGGAGAGGATCAGAGAGCTATAGCGGGATAATAGAATACATAGAGACATGATGGATGTTGCGAGTCAGAGAGTTACCCGGTCTCAGCATAGGGAGTTACGTGTTCAGAGGGAGATAAGACAGATTTGGCATTTTAGATTTTATGATTGGATGAGGATTGCTAGGCTTGAGGCTTGTGCCAGGAGGCATTTGGGCTACCGTTGTTTGACTATTACTGTGTACCTAGTCTTAAACCCAAAGCACCATAGAATTATTATTAGGATATGTAAATATCCTTATTTTTTAAACCTGTGTATAGACCATTAGTATACGATGATATGAAATCTCATGATTTACTATTCTATTTTTCAATATTCTCGACTTTAAAGTCTAACAACCTCCATGTTTAGGGTCATTGATGTCGTCAATAAATTCAACAAATGTAACTTTTGTATTGTACGATGTTTTGCTTTAATCGAAAACGTTAAGCTAAATCGCGTAAGCTAAAAATTAGTGTTCAATGTAAACAGGCATCAAATCAATTAAATGTTATACATCAAGAAAGGGATACGTAATTATTTTTTGAGGATAATTAATTAACAATTGTTCAATTACTTTTATTGGTTGCGTAATTTATTATTATTTCGCGATAGAGTACGTTTATGCATAACCCAACCCATACAGTTAATTAATCTACGCGTTCAACAAATGCTATTTTTATTTTCAATGACCAAAGGTTATAAGATATATCCATGGTTATATCATAGGGACGCCCCATAATACCAAGAAATAAGTCAAGACACATATGAAATTACAATACAATACACATAATAAAAGAAACTACATGTATACATTCACATCTTTTATTTTTACCAAGACATATGATAAGTAAAATATCTGGTAGACACACTTCCACAAATTCATGGGATTATCTCAACTATTTGAGGACATGGAAACTTATAAGGCATGGACATGGAAGAGTTAGTGAAGACATATAAGCATGACTAGTGGTTATTGAACGACTAGCCACAAATCGGGGCGACCTTTTTTTATGCCCATAGGCCGAGCCATCCCCCCTGAAAGTATTAATGGTTCTTGTTTCACCACATTTATGACTAATCTATATTTATAGATACATGGTATTACTAGTGAGAGATAGCATTCACTTCACATAACACTTAACAAAAAGTTCAACTTTTCCTCCCTTTCTCTCCTTATCAACCCACAGCATCAAACACCCAACTTACTTAATCCATACCTTCATTTTCTAAGACCATGCAAGCATACACACATCATTCCTAAGATATACTAAGGTGTTTGCAAGCCTTGGTTAACCATTTACAAGTATTGAAGCAAAGAAAGTAAATTAGTTTTTTTAAACCTAATTAGGGTTTTTCATCTCTTGCAAAGCTTTTGTGTTTTTTAATCAAACAAGGTTTTAATTATATGATCTCATCATCATACATCATAAGAAGGTCAACTAAAACCCTTTATGTTCTTACATTTATCATTATATGCATATGTTAGTCTTTATAGCAAAAATCACCATTTAGGGCTCTTAAAGATATAAAAAGAGTTTCTACTTGTGATTATCATTTTGTACACTTTTACATATGTTATGATGTTGTTAATATTATGATATAATGGAAGTATAAGTGATGCACCATGTTGGTTAAGTATAAAAATGTATATGTACAAATTAGGGTTTTTAAAGTACTTAAGGAAAGTTATTTTCATGGTGATGGTAATTACTTATAAATTTTGTTTATCATGAACAAGGACAAAGGGTGAACTAACAGGAACATTATTATATGTATGACATAGTATAAGAAAGATTATTGGAAGACTTGAGATAAATATGACTAAATAGAAAGTAATAAAATCAAGTACCAACATGTTTTTTTATGAAAACCTCCAAAGCATTTCTATTTGTGATTTGAGTCACATAACCCGGATCATATTATGTTTTTATAAGATAAAAACGACTCATGACGATTCTAAAAAAGTTAAGAAAACTCGAAAACGGGATTATAACAAAAAAAGATACGCAAATTACGAGTTATTCGTTTAATTAAACAGGTTTTTAGAATAACTTTATAAAAATTATACAAAATCAGAAAGTTTGATGTTTTTAACAGATTAAATACATTTCCTTGGATCCAAATGTAAGACTCATAAATTTTCATTAAAAACGAAGGAGTTATGATAACGACGAGTTTATATAGATTAAAATGTATAAAAATATATTTTATAAAAACCATTTTATAAGTTACTGTTCATGACAAAAATATTTATTTTTGTAAACCTCATAAATAAATAGAACTTTCAACTATGAGAACGTGCTCGAAAGAATCATTAAAACGGAGCTATAATGAAGAAAATATGACATTTACGGGTTTTACGATAACAAAAACTATATAAATACATTTAAGGTGGTCCCCCCCCCCCCCTGGTGGAACAGTAAAATATACTTGTTCACACAGATAGATCCCTAAATTATGAAAATGTCAAATTATAATAACTTGTCCTAATAGCGAAAAGCGTAGCATAAAATAAACGAAATCGTCTTAAAAACGCAAAGAAAGAAAGTTATGTCCAGTTTTACTAAAACGATAAATATAAACGTTTGTCTTATAAAAACACAATTTTACCAAAACAATTAGATGGTGATGTAGCTATCAACATGTATATGGTAGATGTTAATCATTATCCTTAGTACTTATACGGCCTTAAATTACATAGGTTGCATCTAACGATTTACGTGACGCATTATCTGTGATATACTTGACATACGCTCACTCAAGGTGAGTTCATAGCCCCACGTTTTACATGATTTTGTTTTATAAAGTTTTTTTAGGTGAGAAAACATAACAATGTTTTACAACGGAACACAATGGATAACTTTTAATATTATATTACGTGTTGCCTAAGTTTCGATAACCCAAGTCTGGAGCCCATAATCATGACTGTCAATTACTGGACTGTGAGCGCGAATGTTATGAATAGATCTATTGGGATTGACATCCCCGTTTGGGTGATTAGTTATCACTGGGTCAAACGAACATATACCATGGTTGAACTTAGAATGTTGCGGGTAAGAACATCACCAACGGGCAAATGAATGCCATTTCTATGGTAAATTCATTTATGATGATCTTTAAGTGTCAAGAGCTTAGGGCAACGTAATACCTTTATATGATGTCTGCATCTGTTGCAATTTAAATCATACACTAGGAAAATTTGTGGTCTACACATATATGATTTATCAACCATGAATTCACCAACATAATTGTTGACGTTTTAAAAAAGCAATGTTTTTCAGGAGATCAGAAGCATAAGGTACCAAGGATACATAGGTTATTTTGTTTTGGGATGTCATGCTAAAGATATGGTTGCATTATGTTTTGGGAAACTCATGTGTTGGGAACTAGTATCTTTGTAATAATAACAATGAACAAGTTAAAACTTCGGGCTATTTGTATCAAACATTTGTTAAATCCAATGTATCAGTTTTAAAACGACTTTTTGGTCGTTCTATATATATCTTGTGTTATTGATATGAGAAGTAACATGCCCCGGACCCCTTTATTTTGCTGTTACCCAATTTGGGGGTATTTACAGATTGGTATCGAAGAGCCAAGTTATAGAGAACCAGGTCCAATATTTTTACGGACTATAACCTTTTTCAAACATTAATTCATCAAAGGGGTTTTACACGGGACCATACAATATGTGCATACATTCAATGCATCCACTACATGTTGCAATATTGGATTGACTAGATGCATTCATAATTGATATACATGATATGATATAAATGTATATTAATAAGAGTTTCTTATATTATAATACTAATATAGAGGCTATTTTGAATTTTCAGAGTCTGTCATGTCCAGATTCCGGATGAATGGGGGTTACATACAGGGAGGTTCCCAGCCCAATTGAGGCTTTATCCAGACATAGGGCTCACCGAGAGCCGATGATCCCAAGTACCTGTGAGCTGCCTTGGATGCTAAGAGGACCATAACGTTGAGGCCGCTTCTTCCAGGCCTCACCCTCTCCAGATTACGTGCCTAGCCTAAGGTAGTCCAGATTCAGCCACCAACCTACACCAATTATGAGTTTCTTAGGCCTAAAGAATGCTATGATGAATTGTTGATGATGATCAGTCCATTATTCTTAGGATCCTTACCCACTACTCAGTCCACACTGAATATTGTCCCAGAGTCCGATCCTGAGGCGGACCCAGAGAAGGATGACGATGAGGACCCCAAGGAGACCAGTTAACATCGCTATCTGATGGAGGAATAACGAGATGAAAGATGAGCCCTAAAGAGAAAGAGATGAAGGACGATGATTTACATGGAGGTTGATGAGGATGGGGAGGAGAATGAGCACCCAGCTCTTGCCGACTCTGTAGTTGTCGCTTTACCAGCTATAGATCAGGCCCTATCTGCGGAGGAGACAGAGCCGTTCGAGACTGATGAGTCTGTGGCCACAAACAAAGTAAACCTACCACCACACCCTGCATATCGTAGACACTAGATTTCTATTCCACTCCAGTCCCTACGCCAGTAAGGTCTGATGCAATGTTGCCAACTTCTCAGCTATAGTCTACTCCAACATCATCACCGCTCTCAATCCCATGGTCCTTCACCAACATTCCCCAGAATACCTCACCATCACTACCAATATCACCCAACCCTCACAGTGTGGTAACTCCACACTACCTTCTACACCCTAATCGTTGCATATGGTGCAATTGACTTCTAGATCTGGCTATGAGCTAAGGCCGCATCTACTTCCATTCTCTAAACCATTACCACCACCCTATCATACTCTCCCCCACCAGATACAAATGCACCATCATCAGTGATACCACCACCCTTGCCCAATCAGTTCCTAACTTCCTCACCACATTGATACTAACCATATCTGCTAAGTCTAGGGAGGACAGACCGAGTTACCTAATACCACCTCGAAGAGGTTAGGTATCGCTTTCGGTTTCCCCCCCCCCCCCACCCCCCCTAGAAATCGAGGTAAGGGAGAAGCTTATCTGTTTTTGCTGCTAGACCGGCTGGAGGTCTTAGGGCAAGACTAAAGATTTTAACTGGCTTTTGTAGCCACTTAAATGGATAGGGAGATCAGAGCGTGATCATGGAGAGAGAGTTTGGATAGGGACACCGACCTCAAGGATGAGATAGTTAAGACCCTGTAGGGGCACCAGTTAGTAACTGACATGGATTCTTGGGTCGACATTATGATAGCATTTGAGACTAGGGTTAGTCAAGAACAACGTACGGATGAGTAATTATACGAGTTAGACGATGAATATAGAGGTCACAGACAGCATATTGTCTGTCGGACTCCATATGTTGTTTAGAGACAAACGAGCAGCATGCATAAACAGTTCATAGATAGAGACAAAGGCTAGATGTCCCCAAGAGGCTTGCAGGTCATCGAATGGATCGAGTGATCTTGCCCACAAGAAGGTTTATCTCAATACGCACTACCGTACAGGTCAGATTTCAGAGATTGAAGATTTACATCTGCTGATCGCAGGAGACAGGCTGTGACTTCAAGATGCTGAAGGCAGACCAAAAGGAGATCTGCAGAGATGAGAGAGTTGAGGATAGCTGATCATACCCGACAGCAGCAGCTTATACATACATTGACAGTGATGCAGTCATTACAGGGACAGGTGACCATACTACATGGACAGGTGACAATCACTACAAGGGACATTTACCAGGGCACTACAGGGACAGCAGGACCCTTATAGGTCCCTGCACAACCAGAGCTGCCGAGAGGTGGCTGGTGGGCAAGTTCATAGAATTAGATCATGTTAGGCTAGTCATTTTTGTAATATAGCCAACTAATAATAAGGGTTATAATACCGGCTAGTAAGGCTTAGGTTTCTAGGTTTATTTTGTAACCTAATCATTATGACAATTTTGTATCTGAACATTCATGTATGTTTTTCCTAATTTATATAGGAATGGTGAATTAATGGTAACGTCAGTAATCGAATTATTGTATACGAATAAATGTCGATTTGTTATATCCTTGTTGATTACAATTCAGTTGTATATTTCACTGTGTGATGTGATCTCACTTTATTTATCATGTATATGTCATGTCATGGTTATGATTTTATGAAATCTAATGGGTATTGTATTTTCTTGTGATTGAAGAAAATGGCACCAAAACGAGCCACAAAGTCAACACCGGTCACAACAACCCTAGCCCCAACAGCAACCACTACCACAACGGTCACTAATGCCCAACTTCAGGCAATGATTGACCAAGGAGTCACTGCCGCTTTGGCAGCTCGTGATGGAAATAGGAATGGCGATGACAACCACACTTCAGGAACGGGGTGGCAGAAGGACTGAACGCGTTGCTCAGGATTGCACTTACCAAGACTTTATAAAGTGCAAACCTCTATATTTCAAAGGCACTAAGGGAGTTGTTGAATTAACTCAATGGTTCGAAAGGATGGAGACTGTTTTCCGCATAAGCAACTGCTCTATGGAAAATCAGATTAAGTTTTCCACTTGTACTCTTCTAGCAGGTGCTCTAACATGGTGGAATTCCCATGTTTTGACTGTCAGTCATGATGTTGCATATGCAATGACATGGGCCGATCCGAGAAAGAAAATGACTGACAAGTACTGTCCAAGGAACGAGATGAAAAAGCTCGAGGCCGAATTATGGAATTTGAAAGTGAAGGGTACTGATGTGATAGGGTACAACCAACGTTTCCAGGAACTAGCACTGCTGTGTGTTAGGATGCTTCCTGGGGAGTTTGACAAGATTAAAAGGTACGTCGGCGGATTGCCCGACATGATCCATGGAAATATTGTAGCATCAAAGCCGAAAACCATGCAAGAGGCTGTTGAAATGGCCACTGAACTAATGGATAAGAAAGTCAGCACCATTGCTGAAAGACAGGCTGAGAACAAAAGGAAGTTTGAAAACACTTCCCGAAACAATCAAAACCAACAACAACAGAATAAGAGACAGAGCACTGGCATGACTTATATTGCAGGGACTGGTGAAAAGAAGCTATACGAGGGATCTAAACCCCTATGCGCTAAATGCAACTATCACCACGATGGTCCGTGTGCTCCAAAATGCCACAAATGCAACAAAGTTGGCCATTTTGCTCGTGACTGTAGGAGTGCGGGAAATGCCAACAATGCTAACAATCAGAGGGGCACTGGGTCAGGCCAGAAACCTACTTGCTTCGAGTGTGGAGTTCAAGGAAACTTCAAGAGGGAATGTCCAAAGCTAAAGAACAACAAAAACTGTGGAAATCAAGTTGGTAATGACAGGGCTCCAGCCAAAGTGTATGCAGTGGGACATGCAGGGGCAAACCCAGACTCCAACGTCATGACGGGTACGTTCCTTCTCAACAACCGCTATGCTTCTATATTATTTGATATTGGTGCCGATAAGAGTTTTTTGTCTACTGCATTTAGTTCCTAAATGGATATTACGCCATCTACCTTAGATCACTATTATGATGTCGAACTAGCTGACGGGAGAATAATTGGGTTAAACACTATCCTTAGGGGTTGCACATTAAATCTCCTGAACCACCCATTCAACATAAATTTAATGCCCGTAGAACTTGGAAGTTTCGACGTTATAATTGGTATGGATTGGTTGACAAGGTACCAAGCAATCATAGTGTGTGCCGAGAAGATTGTTCGTATCCCCTGGGGAAATGAAACATTAATTGTTCACGGTGACAGAAGCAACCAGGGACACGAGGCTCGTCTGCACATTATCTC
>BQNB010187487.1:0-12036 GCA_026074375.1 Tanacetum coccineum
AATATTAGTTTAACTATCGAGCCCGATTCCTGATATTATACTATTACAACATTAACTAATTAAATGACCGAGACTTGTATACGTAATGAACGAACTTCCTGTTCGGCTCAATATTTTAAGGCTAACAAAAAATAAAACTATAATGCAGTAAACAAAATAGACACAAAAGATATAATACGATATTTCATAAAACTAAGATAATCTTGCTTGATGATTTGTATGCAATACATTTTTTTATAATTGATTACTGCATTATAATTAATATTCTACTGCATCACATTTAGCTTTCTACTGCATTATAGTTATTTTACTGCATTAAATTGTATATTTTACTGCATCAAATTGTAATTTTTATTGTATTAAATTGTATATTTTACTGCATCACAGTATAAATTTTACTGCATTAAATTATATATTTTACTGCATTAAATTGTATATTTTACTGCATCACTATGTAAATATTACTGCATCACAGTGTAAAATTTACTACATTAAATTGTATATTTTACTTCATCATAGTGTAAATTTTACTGCATTAAATTGTATATTTTACTGCATCACTATGTAAATTTTACTGCATCACAGTGTTAAATATACATTAATATGTAGGATCATCATAGGTAACAATTTAGTTCGTCATGGTAAATAATGTACTGTTCACTAAATTATAAATGTGATGTACTAAGAAAATAACAATTAATTTTGTCAGTTACTGCATTACGATGTATTTTGTTAGTGCATTATACTTAAAAATGCTAGCATCACATTGTAAATTTTACTGCATTAAATTGTATATTTTACTGCATCAAATCATAAATTTTACTGTATTAAATTGCATATTTTACTGCATCACAGTGTAAATTTTACTGCATTTAATTCAATTTTAGACTGATGAAAATTACGGTTAAAAACGCAATGAAACAAGGATATGTACATTTTTGTAAAAAAATAATAAATAAAAAAGAAAATTTATTTAACTTAGCATGATTAGAAATGCTTAAAATTCATTCCGTACAAAATTATTGCATTTACATTTATTTTAGCAATAAAAAACTCACATTCATTTCGTCAAACACCTTGTGTGGCATAAATATGACAAAAACAGTCATTTTTAAAGTGTGATAACTCACATATTTACGATGTCTTTTGTGTGTTCAAATTGCCCTGTGTAAAGCTTGAACAAAAGTCTATACAACATTCTGTTTTAAGTGTTCTGTGATTCGGCTTTTATGATAGATAAAATTTGGGTCGAAAATGAAAAAAAATCAAGAAAATCAAAACCCATTTAATTTCTTAAAAAAAGTTGAACGAAATTTAACAAGATTTATATTGATTTAAAGAGGATTTAATTCTAAGAATTATGGTGAAATCGGTGTTTTTATAATTTAATGGCAGTAAACTATTAACATAGTGATGCATCAAAAATATACAATTTAATGCAGTAAAATTTACACTGTGATGCAGTAAAAATATGCAATTTGAATACAGTAGAAATTTATATTTGATGTAGTAAAATATACAATTTAATGTAGTAAAATTTACAATGTGATGCTAGCATTTTTAAGTGTAATGCACTAACAAAATACATCGTAATGCAGTAACTGACAAAATAAATTGTTATTTTCTTAGTGCATCACATTTATAATTTAGTGAACAATACATTATTTACCATGACGAAACTAAATTGTTACCTATGATGATCCTACATATTAATGTATATTTAACACTGTGATGCAGTAAAATTTACATAGTGATGCAGTAAAATATACAATTTAATGCAGTAAAATTTACACTATGATGAAGTAAAATATACAATTTAATGTAGTAAATTTTACACTTGATGCAGTAAAATTTACATAGTGATGCAGTAAAATATACAATTTAATGCAGTAAAATATATAATTTAATGCAGTAAAATTTATACTGTGATGCAGTAAAATATACAATTTAATACAGTAAAATTTACAATTTGATGAAGTAAAATATACAATTTTATGCAGTAAAATAACTATAATGCAGTAGAAAGCTAATGTGATGCGGTAGAAATATAAATTATAATGTAAAAAAGTAATCAATTATAAACAATGATTTGCATATAAAATCATCAAGCAAGATTATCTTAGTTTTATGAAATATCGTATTATATCTTTTGTGTCTATTTTGTTTACTGCATTATAGTTTTATTTTTTGTTAGCCTTAAAATATTGAGCCGAACAGGAAGTTCGTTTCATTACGTATACAAGTCTCGGTCATTTAATTAGTTAATGTTGTAATAGTATAATATCAGGAATCTGGGCACCGATAGTTAAAACTAATAGTATATGTTTCTGTTTAATCCCAGCAAAACCCGAGCCCAGTCCTAGTCAAATATCTCGAACGTCACTTAAAATTTGTCCAGGGGTCTAAGTAAAATACTCTCTACCTTAGAAAAAGTAATCAAGTTTCATTTCTAATATATCTTTCTCATTTTCTTTTCCAATTCTCTCTCTCTCAATTCTCTCTCTTCTTTCTCTCTCTAGAAATCATCTCTTTTCTAGTTTCTTGGTTCGATTCTTAGTGTGTTATATGTTATGAAGTGTTAACGGGATCCTACAATTGGCATCAGAGCAAAGGGTGGATTTGTGTTTGATTAGCAAATTTTGTGGCTTATTTTGCTTAGAAAAGCCCACGGCTCAAACAGATTATTTGGGCTTACTTTGTTGGTTAATCTTGTGGTTATTCATGCTATAAATGCTAAGGAAGAAGTATTGTTGCTCCTACAAGAGATTCATAAGCCTCAAGTTCGAAATCTAGCTTAAAAGATTCGAATTTATTTGGTGTTTGGTATGTGCTTAAATACACATACCATTTTCCATGAAAAACGGACTTAAATGACCAAAAACAGACAAAAACTGCCAAAGAAATGTTTGTTTTGCATTTGTATTTTGCAGAAACTGATATCACACAAAAGGACGAAAAAACGAATCAAAACGGCAAAACCGAAACATGGAATGGAAAAACTTGTGAAAAAAAGACAAAGCCAAATCGAAGCCGAAAAGTCAATCAAGTCAACAGAAAAGTCAACTGGTCAAAGTCAAAGTCAACACCGACATGGTCAAGTCAAAAGAAAGTCAAAGAAGAAAAAAAATATAACTATAGGGACTGAAATTGCCAATTCCCTAAGTTATATTTACAAAGGAAAAAGAGAAGGGCCCAAGCTGCCAAATTGGGCTAAGATAAACGCACAAAGGGGCAAAAATCTGCCAATATTTCAAAGGCATGCCATCGCAAGGACTTTGTTGTAGCAAATGGATGTATAACCCTCAGGGGTTTTCACTGCCAAGTCCCCAAACTTTAATTACACAAAGGACGTGTACTGCCACAACCCTTTATATACACCTTGAGGACGAATAGTGTTAAACTCCAAACTTGTGCCCTGTCTCCCTAACCTGTTATAGAACCCTTTTCCCGCCCTTTTTCAAAACACAACCACTTCACGGGTTATGCCTCCTCCCTTTTTACTCTCATCCTCAAAAATCCCTTGGGTAAACATTTCCCCCCTCCTCCACTAAGCCTTCCCCACTCCCTAGAACCCTCATCCACGCTGGCAATCCCCTTTTTACAATAAAAGGCACAATCGATGGCTAAGATGACTTGGTAAAAGAAATAATGGCTGTGATTTGTCTTAGATCACTCTCAACATAATAAAACAAAAACACTTCGTTTTTTGTCCTACACAGAACACAAGAAGGAAAAATGAAGAAAAATTGACCAAGAAGACAAGACTTAGTTTTATAGTATACATCGGACCTTGTTTTAGCAATAAGATATCTAACTTTTAATTTTATTATTTCAGTTCATTTTTCACTTAGTTTAGATTGTTTTTTCTTCTTCAAGCTTGAAAGTCACTTTACAAGTTTTAATGAAAATTTAAAGTTCATTTCCCTTTTGGTTCTTTTACTTAAGTATTTTTTTTAAGCACGAATTTAAGTTCTTATGAGCTTATATTTAGCCTTGTGATAAGTATTCAACCTGTTTAAAACTTAATCAACAAAAAAAGGTAAAAAAAATGAGAAAGGTAGCAAGAAATGAAAATGGGTCAGAAATGGATGGACCTTGGGTTGGTTTTTGATTCAGAAATACAATGGACGTAGGGGTTAATTAGGATTAGTTATAAGTTCCCTTACTTTGGAATTTGGTAAGTTTTCACTTTTAAATTTCCTGCATTTTTTAAAAGTTACTGTAGCAAATAGCTTATTAGCTTATTCTTAGCTTATTAACTGTCTTCTGTGCTTATTCATGTTTATTAGTGCTTAAATTATGCCTTTTAGTGCTTTATTTCATTTTTATGCAATTTGAGTGTAAACTGCCTAGTATAGCTTAAAAACTGTCATTAGCTTATTGTCCTCTAACAAGAGCTTAATTGTTCAGCTTTCATATTTTGTTGCTTAGTATTGTTTAGTTAGTAGAAATCTTTAAAATTTGAAGTTTAAAACAGCTCTTTTAGGTTTTTAAGTCACTTTTCAAAAATTAAGGGGGTGTTTGGGTTAAGCATAAAAACGGGTCAAAAACTAGTTGTTGTGGGTTGGGGTCACAAGTGAGTTTCAGCTTAAGGATTTGAGGATATTTAAGTTTGTCTTGCTAAAACTTTTTAAGCCAAAACCTGTTTTTCACGTTTTTATAAGTGCTCTCAAAATTGTGGTGTTTTAGAAAAAGTCACAAGAGCTTATTTAATAAGCTCTTGTAATTGTGAGTTGAGGTTTAAAAAAAAGTGTGTCATTTGAGTGTTTAAATCAGTTGTCAAAAGTCACTTGAGTCATTTGACCTTTTAAGTCAAAACTGCCAAGTATAAATAAAAAGCTTTTTTTTTCCATCTCTGAAATCAGAAAAGAGCTAATCTTTGGTGTTTAAGGCTTAAAATTTGAGCATAAGCTCCACCTTAAGCTCACTCTAGAATCTGTTTCACACTTTTCTATTGATTTAAGCTATTTTTGACAACTTTAAAATAAAGCTAGTCAAATAAAGCCTTTGTCCTTGCTTAAATAAGTCTAACTTAAGAACCACGAATCGTGTTGATTCTAGTAGTAGCTCTAAGCGTATTGTAATTAATTTGAATTATGATTCTGTTTGCCAAACATGTAACAAATGTTTAATTTTTGCAAATCATGATGTGTGTGTGGTTGATTATTTGCAATCTGTTAAGGCATCCCCCTCTATTCATAATATTCATAATGTTATGCGCAAAGTTAAGCAAGTTTGGAAACCTAAGCAAGTTAGGCAAGTATGAAAACCCACAGGCAATGTGCTTACCAGTGTTGGTCATCAATGGAGACCCACGGGCAGAATATTCACTTTAGGAGAACAGTGCGCTTTAACTAGGCTCACTAAACCCAAAGTAGCACCTGCTAAGCAAAACAAGAATCAGGTCATTACTTGTGCTAACCAACAGGAACCCAACCAAAATTGGGGATCCAACTTTCCAAACTCTCCATCTTCGTCTGTTTTCAAATGCAGGTCATACAGATCGTCCTTTGGTATTTAAACTTTGGCTGTTCAAAACATATGATGGGGGGATTGCTCACGGCTAAGGAATTTCGTGAAAAAGTTCATCGGAACAGTTAGATTCAAGAATGACCACTTTGGTGCTATTATGGGTTATGGAGATTATGTGATTGGTGATAGTGTAATCTCCAAGGTATACTATGTGGAAGGACTAGGACACAATCTGTTCTATGTCAGACAATTTTGCGACTCTGATCTGGAAGTTGCATTCAGGAAACATTCATGTTATGTTCGAGATACGGATGGTGTTAAATTAAATAAAGGTTCTCGCGGTTCTAATTTGTACACTATCTCAGTTGAAGACATGATGAAGTCCTCTCCCATTTGCCTGTTGTCTAAGGCCTCCAAGAACAAATCATGGTTATGACATCGTCGTTTAAACCACTTGAACTTCGGTACTATTAATGACCTTGCAAGAAAGGACTTAGTCAGAGTTTACCTAGATTGAAGTTTGAGAAAGATCATCTTTGCTCTGCATGTCAACTAGGAAAGAGCAAAAAGAATACCCATAAACCCAAAACCAAAAACACCAACTTAGAAGTTCTTAATACCCTTTATATGGATTTATGTGGACCGATGCGAGTGCAAACAACTAATGGGAAGAAATACATCTTAGTCATCGTTGATGATTATTCTCGGTTTACTTGGGTTAATTTTTTTAGATTGAAAGATGAAACCCCAGAGGTCGTCATCAAATTCCTGAAGCAAATACAAGTTGTCTCAACAAAAACTATAGAAACATCTTAACCGATAATGGCACAAAGATTATGTGGTCAATAAAGATTTGATTGCATACTATGAAAGCGTTGGGATTTTTCACCAAAAAATAGTTTTGAGGACTCTACATCAGAACGACGTTGTCGAAAGACGGAACCATACTCTTGTTGAGGCTGCTAGGACAATGCGATATATGCTAACTCGATGTATTCTATGGGCATAAGCTGTTGCTAAACGCTTGTATACACAAGACCCTAAAACCAATCTCAACATTCACACATCGGAAAAACGACATAACAAAAACCCCATATGATCTGGTGCATGATATAAGCCTGATCTTAACCATTTTTCGAGTCTTTGTGCTTCTTTGTTACCCTACAAAGGACAACGAGGATCTTGGAAAATTACAACCAACAGCTGATATTGGAATTTTCGTTGGTTATGCACCAAGCAAGAAGGGTTATAGAATCTACAATAAAAGGACCCGATGAATCATGGAAACTATTCACGTTTAATTTGATGAGCTGTTTGAGCCGATGGCTCCTGTACAACTCAGTACAGGACCCGCTCCTACGTTTCTGACGCCTGGACATCTAATTCAGGCTCTTCCCTATCCGTTCCCTGCAGCACCTATTAGCCCAAAAAATAAAGAGCTGGTAGAACTTATTCCCAACTGATGTCCAAATGAATATCTAGAACCCTCCACGTGTTAAAAGACTGTTTCTTCCTGCTCCCGGTAGTATCCTGTTCAATCAATTCAGCCAGTACACCTTCTTCTACTACCATTGATCAAGATGCATCTTCTCCAAGTCATTTACCGTCATCTTCGGCATTACAATCTCTAAGTTCATATCAAGGTGTTGCTGCTGGATCTACTATCATTGAAGACAATCCTTTTGCTCCTGTTGACAATAATCCCTTTATAAATGTGTTTGCTCCGGAACCTAGTTTTGAAGCATCATCATCTGAGGATGTCAGTTCACCAGCATCAACTCATGTCACTCAACCTCATCATCAACTCGGAAAATGGAGCAAGGATCACTCGCTTGATAATGTCATTGGCAATCCCTCTCAACCGGTATCTACCAAAAAACCAACTCAACCGATCCCTTTATGTGCTTGTATAACTCTGTAATGTCCAAAGTTAAACCAAAGAACTTCAAATCTGCCATAACTAAAGACCGCTGGTTTCAAGCCATGCAAGATGAGATTCATGAATTTGGTCAACTTTAAGTATGGGAATTAATACCATGATGTATATACTTGTTTAGTGATTATTTCTCTAAGTGGATTTACCAAGTTTAAGCTTGAAAGTTACAGTGATGTTTTGAAAAACAAGGCTCGGTTGGTGGCCAAGGGATATTGACAAGAGGAGGGTATTGACTTTAAGGAATCCTTTGCACCGGTTGCACGCATTGAGGCTATAAGAATCTTCATACGCCAAGAGAGGCGCACCAAAGAAATGACATGACCATCTATCAAATGGATGTCAAGACGGCATTCCTTAATGACGTGTTGAAGGATGTCAAGACTGCATTCCTCATTTCTAGTCCGATTTCAATCATCGGTTACAAGTTCAGGAGATGAAACAAGCAGTAGGATGTATCATATTGAAGAGAATGAAATTTCGAAATTGGAAGCACATTAACGGTTTCATGGCAAAGATTCAGGAAACTTACCTGCAGAATCAAGTTCTATTGATACCCCATAGAAACAGGTAGACAAATCAGATGAACAAGTATGTGTTGCAAAGAAAGACGACATATCTGGACAACCTGCATCCATTAATGACACATAAGTTTTGGAGAAGGTGATAGCAATGTCACTGCCTGATTCATAAACATATGTCTAATGATAATCCGTTTGACCTAAAAGCTGCAAAAAGTGCTGATAGAGCGAGCAATGCATGCTAATTTAATTGCAAATTATAACTCTTGATACGGAGGAAACAAAACTTATTAAAGCAATTAAAATGATAGGCAAACGCATCATTAACCCAAGAACTGCAAGGAGTTGCAAAACTAACCTTGATAAGTCAAGTAGGACTCAGGGAGGCTACTACCTAGAAGTCGAGATAGTTCTCATGATTAGCACTTCAGACCAAACAGACTGATCTTCTAAGTACACGGCCCTTAATGACCTAACTACTGATCAAAAAATACTTCAAACAAAGCTAAATATAAACTCTATGACTATAAGCCCTCTAAAGACATTAGACATACAATAGGGTATAAAAACTAAACACCTATGAAATTATCATTGTCAATCAGAAACACGAATGAGCTAGACAAAAAGAGTCTGTATAAATCGGTCACAAACTTGAAAGGCAACTCAACAAGAGGTCCAATCATCGGTTACAAGTTCAGGAGATGAAACAAGCAGTGGGATTGTATCAGATGAAGAGATTGAAAAGAAGGAATTGGAAGCACATTACGGTTTCATGGCAAAAATTCAGGAAGTCTTACCTGCAGAATCAAGTTCTACTGATACGCCATTGGAACAGGTACAAAACAATGATGAAAATAATGTGTTTGCCAATGAAAGACAACATTCTGAGAAAAATTCTGCAGAATGTACTGATGAGCGTGCTGCGCTTGCTAATTTAATTGCAAATTTAACTCTTGATACTGAGGAAAACAAAACGATTTTAAAGCAATTAAAGAAAGCAAACGCATCATTGACTCAAGAACTGAAGGAGTGCAGAACTAACCTTGATGAGACTGGTAGGGCTCTGGGGGAGGCTACTAGTTGTCGGGATAGTTGTCTGATTGCACTTCAGAACAAACAGAATGAGTTTGAGAAGTACAAAGCCTTTAATGACCGGACGATTGATTATGACATTCTTCAAACAAAGTTAAATGAAACTCTAGGACTATTAGCTCGTAAAGACATTGACATAAAAGAAGGTTTAAAAACTAAAGCCTATGAAATTTCAGTTGTCAATCAAAAACACGATGAGTTAGTAAAAATGAGTCTTTTAACAAAGTCACAATTTGAAGGTCAACTCAAAGAGAAAAGTAAGGTCATTTCGGATTTAAAGGTTAAGGAAGGAAGAGATATTGACAAAATTATTGAAATGGACAAACAAATTAAGTTTTTGAATGAAATTCTTTATAAACGCAATCAATCAATTCAGACCATTCATATGTTAGCACTAAAATGCGCAACATATAATGGTAGATCAACCTTTGCTAATCATAAGTACCTCAAGATAGCTCAATCTGAAAAACCATGTTTGTATGAGATCCCATATGATACTTCTGATCCTGCAAACAGATTTTGCCCCAATAAGGAAGACACAGTGACTCCTGAAAAAGAGAGTAGATCAAAATTGAATAAAGACACAGTGAAACCATATGATTACACATATCAAAACAGTGTTTATGAAATTTTCAAACCACCATCCAAAACCTATCTTGATCAGTTGGAACGCGCTAAAGAAGTTAGGAAGACAATGTGGAGAAAAACATTTGTTAGGATAAAGCCAAACATTGCAAAAAAACGTTGCCTTTCTACCCGTATCGAAATCCATTAGTAAAAGTAGACAACCTTACAGCGAAATGACAAACAACTTTAATCATTTTAAAACGATTTGTGAACAAGCTTGGTCTAATCATACTAGGAGTTCTTTTCGTAACCCAACTGCTCATGATATGGAAGTTTTGATAAAATCATTATTGATGCCTCTTTCAATCAAAACTATAAATGACAGTTATTGTTTTGTTCATGAACTAAAAACGGAAATGCATGAAGACTTTGAGTACGTTGAATCCCTTGAAAAAGAGATTGACGAACTTGAATCTGAAAAGGCTGATTTTTCAAACATATATGATCTACTTCTCGAAGAGTGTGTGTCTAAAGATGTTATATGTTCATATTTGCATTCTCTGTCTGATTTAAATGCTCATACTGGATTACAATGCTTATATCTTCACAAGGTCAAAGAATGTGAATGTCTTGCACAAAAGCTTTCGAAACAAACTGAATCTGTTAACAAAGAAGTTCATAATAATTTGTTAAAAAGTTTTTCTAAACTTGAAAAACACTCGATTTCTCTTGAACTTGCTTTACAACAATGTAAAGAACAAATGAAAAACAACTCAGTTTGCAAAGAAAACGGATCTAATGTATTTCGAAAAGAACGTGAACAATATCATGAAATACAAGATTTGAAAGCTCAAATGCAAGACAAGAACATAGCAATAAGTGAGTTAAAGAAACTCATTGAGAAATGTAAAGGAAAGTCTGTGGAAACTCAGTTTGATAAACCATCTGTTGTTCGACAACCAAATGCTCAACGAATTCCAAAACCATCAGTTTTAGGAAAACCGACTCCTTTTTCAAATTCTCCTGAAATGAGAAGTTTTCAAACGAAACAGTCGGTTAATAAAACTAATGTGTCGGATGGTTTGTTTAAACAAGTCACTCAACAGAATTTGCCTCAGATTAGAAAACAAGCAGTTCGAAACACCAATGTGATTGCACCTGGCCCCTCTAGGAATTGCCCAAAGCATGTGTCACATCAGTCACCAAGGGAAAAAGTAGGCTCAAATGACATGGTTCATAACTACTACCTAGAGAAAGCTAAGAAAAGTGCACAACTTCAGAAAGACAAAGATGTGAATGGAAAACCTAGTATGATTGATCCTGCTAGATTACCCAACACTGCTAATGGTTGCAAACCAAAACCTAGGAATTGGCAAGCATCAATGAGTAGTCGGGTTTCAAACAAAGATGTTCATCACAAATGAGTTATATAGAGTAAGGAGAACATGAGGAAACAAAAGCCTTTCTTGAAGTCCAATGACTTGCAATGTCCTCATGCAAAAGTGCCTTACACAACAAAACATGATGACATGTCTGACGATAGAATAGTGTGGGGACCTCTCAAAGTTAAATCCTCGTGCTTCTGCACAGAATAAGGACGCAAAATCCCATAACACAACAAAGAGATATGTGCCCGTTGAAAAGACAAGTGAATCTAAGAAACCAGAAAGACTGATCCCCAAAGGACATAGGTTTTCACACAAAAAGACTACCACTGTCCCTGAGAAAACAAGGACTCCTAGATCTTGTCTTAGGTGGCAACCAACGGGTAGAATTCTCAAGACTGTTTGTCTTAGGTGGGTTCCAAGCAGAAAGCAAACTCAACTCATTGCAACGGCAAGGTTGAAAATGAACCCACACATGGTTCAAATGTAGATATCCCTCATATTCATGCATGCAAACAAACTCTGGGTTTAAGTGCAGGTACATCATTCAATGGTCAAAAGCAACAAAGAATTGACTTAAATGCAGATGCACTATACAATGAAAAGCAGGAAAATCTCAGAGTGTGGTTGCTGAAATTTTTGATATCTAAGAAACCAGTGCCAGAATGGTTTCACAAAAGATGAGCTACATCATATGAGATTTGAACACAGTAGATCAAGCCTCGGTCTTCATGGAAATGATGTCTGATCACAACAGTTCAGACCTCGCACCTCAATGTCAAATGACGTCTGCTGAAAATAACACTTCAGGCCCCTTTCCTCAATGTCAAATGATGTCTGTTCACATCAGTTCAGGCCTCGTTCTTCATCAAATGACTTCTGATCATAACCGTTCAGAACTCGGAATTCAAGACCACAGCAATGAACAGTCAAGTTCAAAGCTGGTTCCAAAAGTTGTTCCTCTAGTAGTCAAGACAGCTACATCACGACAAAAGTTGGAATTACTATTCCACCATCATATATCAATGCTGAGGACAACAAGTAAATAAATACAAAATCAAAAAAT
>BQNB010187489.1:0-12035 GCA_026074375.1 Tanacetum coccineum
TCTTTCTTTTGCTTTTGACATCTTGTATTTGATTGCATGCACATCTTTTGTTGCAGAATCCAAGTTGTTTTCCTTTACTAATTTGCTGGATGCAGTCTCTGAATTATTGTCTTCTTTCTCAGAACAAGTATTTTGTATGACAACTAAATCAATATTCAATGCTTGGATTGGATTTGAATGATCTTTTTGTGTCTGCATCAACTTCTTTTCTTTCAACAATTGTGGAGTTCGTTGTTGATGAAGAGTTATCTCAAGCATGTATTTCCTAATGGAATCCATGTTACAAATCATTGTATCGTATAAGGATTGAGCATCAAATCTTGTATATTTCTGCATACGCGCTTTGAATTCTGAATTGAAATCATTTTCAAATGTTGTTCTGAGCTTTGTCAACATAGTCTTGCTGTTCTAGTAAATCCAAGTCTTGAGAGAATGTTCTCTTGAAGATAGACATGGTACCAAAGTCTTGTAAAGTTTCTGTGAGAAACTTAAATTGTGACTGAATTGCTCGAAGACTGTTCATGCATCTACTTCTTGAAAGTTGTGTCTTCTCTTGAACTTTAGAAGTTAAACACGAAGAAACTGTGTCAATGTGAAGAACACTTGATGTTTAAGTTGGCAAATTGGTATTGGTATTTGACATTTTGATGTTGTGAATGGATATCGGATCTTAAGTAGGTAAAGTGATTGTTGTTGTGGATTAAAATCAATTAACGTTCACGGGATTTTACAAATCTATGACTTAAACCGTAAAAAGAATCGACTTTTACGGGATTTTACTAAATCAAGAAAAAACCGTGAATGAAAAATTAATTGTTGTTGGTGAAGTCGTTGTTGAAATTGAAGTACGTGAGCTTTTGTTGGCGAAAAATAAGCTTAAAACGATGAACGATGCACAAATTTTGAACTTTAAATGAGAAACGGTTGATTAAAACTCAAATAGGACAAACGGTGCACAATAATGTATAGATTGCTTGACCAATGTATAGATCGCTTGACCAATGTATAGATCGTCTGACCAATGTATAGATCGCTGAGCAAAGTATAGAGCGCCACTGACCAATGTATAAATCGGCCTTTGTTACGTATAAGATAGCCTGTATTAATAAGTATGTATAAAATCGCTATGCAAATGTAGTTGTATAAATCGCCTGTTGTAATGAGTATGTATAAATCGCCTTTGTTAACGTTGCGTATAAATCGCCTTTGATAACACTGCCTATTAATTCGCGTGTGATAAACTGCCTCTAAATCGCCTATATGTATAGTTTTGCCTGTGAGAAAAAAAAATATATACGTCTATTTCGCCTTAAGATGCGTATAATGCCCAAATATGTTCGAAACTCAAAAATCAAAAATTACCAAGCCTCTTTTTTTGACGTTTTACCTGATTTTTCTTGCACAACTAAGTATATTAAAGCTAGGATGACCTTAAAAATCCAAACTTTAACGTTTTTAAGACGAAAAATTTGAAATCAAGATTCAAGTACAAAAACCCTCTTTTTGAACCAAAAACCTTAAAAAGATCAACCTTTTGATGTATTTTCAAGGATTGACTTGTACTTCTAACCTATATGAAGGTAAATAAACAAGAAAGTTGCAAGCTTTATGGTTTTTGAACGCACAAAAATGAAACCTTCTTTTTGTATAGTGTTCGAACCAAGTGAAACAAAGAAAAAACTAAGAACAAAATCACTAAAAACCCCTTGGCGTATGATACCACATTGACCAACATGTCATTTAATAAGGACCTAATTGACTAATTGAATTAATAAAGACCGATGACATTCTTGTTTGGACTAATAAAAATCCGGCTAACATTTAGCATTCACACTTTAACAATCTTTATCATTGTATAGCCGTTAAGCAATATTTATAAGCATTTAACACATGAATTTGTATCACACTCAACGAACAATATGCTTTAGTTCAAACGAGCAAGACACCAAACATCTCATCACGATTAATACCGTATATGGCATGTTAGACATTCTTTTACATTCAGAGATTATGAGTCATATCCATTATATTTACCGCTAACAATAAACATGGAAACTAACAAAACACCGAATATGCGATCGGACAATTGTTCAATTTATTCATATGTTAAGCCCATATAAAACTATTTTAAATAAGGCTTCTACACACCAATGCCATCAAAACCCCTCAATCAGTTTAAAGATTTGAACACTTTTGATTTTGAGAAACCCTAATTTGAAAATTAGGGTTCTTCGAGTTTAAGAATGGTGAAATCAAAAAGTCCTTCAAGGTTTGAGATGTATAGGAAGCGTAGAACGAGTTTGTAGTTCATACTTAGACTGCAAAATAACAGTGATGGAGATGAGATGTGGCGATTTCGAGTCATGGTGAGGGATCCTGGGTATAAAAGATTATTGTTAAGTGTGTGTTTGTGAAAATAGGGGACGGAGTGGGACTGATGGGGTATAGGGTATTTTTAATTTTTTTACATATTTAACCCCTGTAGTTTTATACTTTTTCCATTTTGCTTATTTAAGTTTTATAAGGCATATACAAGTTAAACAATTAGCCCAAAAAGTCCCTAATATATCTTTTAAGGTTTATGAATTATGCTCTCATGAAAATTGCTAAAATTAGAAAATTGACTTTTACGACTAGGTTTGGAAAAATGAAAAGTATGACCATGTATGATTGAGATAAGAATTAAGGGGCGAGACTTAGTAGATGCTTATTTTGATATGACTATAGGTTAGACATCATTATACTTTAAAAAAACACTTTAGTTTAGTCTAGGTGCAATATTGTTCTTGTTTCATATTTTATTAACTAGTATTGTATAACTATTCTATTATAATGATATCATATATCATTCTAAGTCGCAACTTGCTTTATAGGTCTTGACTAATCTTTGGAGTCATCTTCTCATACTTGGTTTCTCATTTGATCATCTACATACGGTGAGTTCATAGCCTCGCCTTTACAAATTTAAATGTTTTGTTAAACCCCGTGAGGGAGATACATGCTAGTTTTATAAAACGAACACAAGTAGTTTTTCGGTATGCTGGGCCCGATAAATTGATTAAATGCATGAGTAACTATTGCCAAAAGACCCCAATCGTGAACCGTTAATTGCTTATGATGGGCAGACGCTAATACAATTAATAGATCCATGGGCTTGACAACTCGGTTCGGTGTTTGGGGATGCATCCATTGTGGAACACCTAATGTACAAACATATTTGTATTGAGATTTGAGTAAGTATAACGGGGGAAAATGTTGATTATTATTATTATTCTTTTGCACTATGTGCGGTCTAAATGTGTCGGTGTCACAAGCTCATTGCATTAGTAGCTAATAACTTGGTGTACAACAAGTTACTCGATGATTATAAGACTTGTGTTCAAATCTTTTATATTCATATAAACTCTATGGATTCACTCAACATTTCATTGACTTTTTAGCATTTTTTATCTCAGGTAATCAAGGTTGAAGACTTGGAGCACACGAGGAGGAGCTTGCGCTATTTCATTTTGTTAAATAGTTTTTAAAGTTCCATTCCTCACTAATTCAATTAAAATATGGTTATGGTTTTAAAACATGTATGTTGTTTTTTGGTTATGATCCTGTTGGACAACTTTTGTACTCTGAATTTCTATAAATGGAACTAAGTTTTATAACATTTCTTTTGAGTCATTCTTGGTAATTTATGTGTAATTGAGCTATGATTTAACACCCAATGTTGGTTCCGCTGCGTGTAAATTTAGGGGTTGTTAAAGATTGGTATTAGAGTTGGAGGTCTTGCTGGAGGCCCATCGGCTGCGCCAGTAGCTCAAGAATGTACATTCACTAGATTTATGAAATGTGGTATCACACAATTTCATGGGACTAAAGGTGCTGTCGGGCTTTGTCGTTGGTTCAAAAAGATGGAGAGTACTTTTAGGATAAGTGAGTGTGCTGAAAGAAGGAAAGTGAAGTTTGCCACGACTACACTTCATGGCCGAGCTCTTACCTGGTGAAATTTACAGGTCGCTAATTTAGGACTTGAGGTGGGTAATGGTAAGCAATAGACTGAGGTGAAACAGATGATGATCGAGTAATAGTTTCCCTAGTAAATAGTATTACACCAAAAACATTTAAGTACAATGGATGTATGTGATATCCTACATCACAGCCCGATACATAGGCGACTACTACGCACATATAGTGCAAAAAACAAAAACTCCACATAAAAGTGACATGCCACTCTTATGAACTATCAACGAAGAAGAAAGAACTTCTTCACACAACTATTAAGCTAGGAAAATTTACATTGACAACAAGTTATGGCCTAGCATTCTTACCTTAAAGAAGAAAATGTAGAACATAGCAACGACTCAATGAAACTCAAATGGTTGATGAATAACATGAAATATCCAAGAATCTTTGGATGGCCATTAGTTTTGGTTAGAATTTTCCATTCTTGATCATTTAAGGGCTTAACATACTGAATCAAGCCTGCATGACCAAAAGACCGACTACGTAGAAAAAGAGCTACACAAGAAATTTAAATAAATAGCTTAGTTTTTATTCAATTCAACAAAATTATATATTATGATACCATAACTATAGTAATAAAAATAGTTTTTCAAAGACAATTAGAAGGCAATATAATTATCCTGAATCTAAGAGACACACAAATTGCATTCATCTTTATTAGAAAAAGAAGAAAACGTAGAACATAGCAACGACTCAATGAAACTCAAATGGTTGATGAATAACATGAAAATATCTAAGAATCTTTGAATGTCCATTAGTTTTGGTTAGTATTTTCCATTATTGATCATTTAAAGGCTTAACATACCGAGTCAAGCCTACGTGGCCAAGATACTAACTATGCAGAAAAAGAGCTACACAAGAAATATAAATCAATTTCTTACCTTGTATTAAAATCTAGAACATTATATATTATGATACCATGACTATAGTAATAAAAATGGCTTTTAAAAGTAAATTTATAGGCAATATAATTATCCTGAGTCTAAGAGACACACAAATTACATTCAACTTTATTAGTAAAAGAAGAAAACGTAGGACATAGCAACGACTCAATGAAACTCAAATGGTTGATGAATAACATGAAATATCCAAGAATCTTTGAATGACCATTAGTGTTGGTTAGTAATTTCCATTATTGATCATTTAAGGGATTAACATACTGAATCAAGCCTACATAACCAAGAGATCGACTACGCAGAAAAAGAGCTACACAAGAAATATAAATCAATAGCTTACCTTGTATTAAAATCTAAAACATTATATATTATGATACCATGACTATAGTAATAAAAATGGCTTTTCAAAGTCAATTTATAGACAATATAATTATCCTGAGTCAATGATAACATCAAATAAAGACATATTTATTGTATCATTTATTCCAAGTAATTTACCCATTTGATATCATTATTGCAAGATATTGGTTCTTAATTGCTTTATATTTAGTTTTTGCAGTAATCATGGAGTACATGGCAATTATGGCGCAAAATGGAGCTTAAACAAAGATTATTGAAGTATATTATTCATCAAGACAATACACCGTATTCATCAAAGGAATACGGTGTATTTTCACAAGAATTGACCATGAAGACCACGTTGACTGAAGATCAATACGCCGTATTTATAGAAGACACACACCATATTAGGATTTATTATCAGCCTTCGACCTAAAGTATCGAAGACCCAATACACCGTATCCATCAAGACCACATGCCGTATTAAAGATTGTGAATATTCCAGAATAATTTATTAAGGAATCTCTGTGGAGCCTACTCTAAGTTTACCCAATATGTCGTATAGGTTACCCTTACACTCCGTATTGGAGGTCGGCTACAGTGCCTATAAATACAAAACTCAAAACCATTTTTGAGGTGTGCTTATACCAAAAGTCGAATCTACTATCCCTAAAGTCGAATTTCTGAAGTCAAGAAGTGCCACGAAGGTCACAAGAAGCTTACTAATCCATAGGAATCATATTGTAATTCTCTTACCTTGATTACGCGTTCGATAATTGTCTAATTATTGTTCATATAACGTTTGTGTAATTCTTACGATGCTTACAGAATAACACCTTTTGGTGTTAGCCATGTTTTTGAAAACTTAATTGTTTAGTTTGTTTATGTCGATTGCATCTTACTTTATCGTTGGGTATTGATTATGATTATCACCATATGCTTGCTTATGTACTTAACACGTAACCTTAATTCTAGCATCATTTGCCCGATATTAGAAAGCTCTCCGCTTTTTGTAGTAATTAGTATAGTGTGGAACAATAGGATCATGTAATAATGTCCCGCCACTCCTATATGGGGATACACCTAGCGCTTAACCTGGACGGATACTGCTATAAGATTTAAGGCAAGGTTACCTATTAAAAAGGTGGTGACCTAGGTTTAACTCTTGTTCTTTGCCTTGTAGATGGAAAGTTTGGACAAAAGTGGACTACCACCATATGATATTACTATAAGTAGTAAGTGGATAAAGTCTCTAATGAGCTAGGATTCGATAATCATCATTATTGTCTTCCTAAGATAGATTATAATCAATACATAGGTTGCTTTATTCGGATGCGTTTAATAGTGACAGAATTATGCGTATCTAGGGTTAAGGAAGAAGTCCCGCCTTAATCTAGGAATGATATACCGCCTCGAGATAAGACAATCATTGCATTAAATAAACAAACTTGTGTTAGGCTTAGTAAACATGGTTAACATGATTTCCTTAGAATAGATTTGACCGGCACTTTGAAGCTTTAATAATTAGACATTAGTGGATTAGGGATAAGATAATTGGATTAGTCACCAAAACTACAACCTGTGCCAATCTCTCAGATTGAACCCCTATGATAAACCAAACGTATACATACTGTATAGTCAATACGGTGTATTTTTGATCTCAATACGGCATATGCATTGTAGATTTTGTATAATTTTGTATATAATTCTAACTAGCATAGGTTTGTAAATACTAGCCGTAGATAGATAAAACACTAGTAAAAGATTGTAACACGTCGTTCTTTAGTGGAGCGACACCCTACTTACCAAAATAGTACACAATTAACCGGGTACATTGCCCGTTAAGGTGTTCTAATAGGTTAAGTCGGCTAAATATAAATGTAAATCTTGAATCATAATATTAACCTGAAACGAATAGCAAACAATCAAGTTTTTGGCGCCGTTACCGGGTAAATGAAGTGAAAATTCCATTTTTATTAGTGTTTTTAACATAGGTTAGATTAACAATTAATAGGTACACTGTACAACCCCTGCACCTATTTTGTAGAGTTTATATGCTAATACCTCCGTCCCATAATAAGTGTCTACTTGAAATTTTCAAAGTCTTTGTTATTGAATTTTGACTATAAATATTTGTATTTGTGTTATATAATACTTAATAAAAGTTATATGAATAGATTCGGTTTTTAAATGAATTTTCAATGGTATAATTTTCATCAAATATTATATAACACAAATAAAAATATTTATGGTCAAAGTTAGATAAAAAAGACTAAAAAAGTCCAAGTGGACACTTATTATGGGACGGAGGGAGTATGATTTTGTAAAATTGTTTTTATTCTGTAATTAGTTTGCATTGTATATTTTGCATATTTTATTTTGTGTGTTTGTTTTGTTTTAGTTTTATTTTCTGTACATATTGTCCAGGAAGTAAATATGGCGTATCTGTTTACAGATACGACGTATTGACCTTCTGAACAGAATACTGCATATTGAGTAATACGGTGTATCTATTAATAGATATGGCGTATCACCCATACGTGTTAAATACTGCATTTTCGTTAAAACGACGTATACAGTTTAATGTATACGGCGTATCTACTGTCTGAGACAACAGTTACGTTTGAATTCACTATTGGTTTATATTTAAAATCTTTTATCTTCTATCGAACATACCCTACTGATTGCTTGTAGATGTTTTAGGTTGCCAAGAACCTGAACATGAAATTCAAGGAAGAAACTACACCGTCGATGACTAAACCAACTATGAATGGAGTAAGAAGTGAAATTCGACGCCTACTCAAGATTGATGAATATTTGTTTACTTATGACACACCACTTGGGACAATTTTTAATAAGTTTAACCGACTAAGTGGAATGAAAGACGATTTGTTTACTTATGAAGGAAGGTTCTCAAGGATTTGTATTACCCCAAGAGATGTTGAACGGGTAAACAATGAAGTCATAGATGATCTTGATATCTATGAGGGAAAGATATGTTATGATAAGAATAAGTATATTTATACTGAGGCCAAGTTGCTCATTAATAAAAAGGTAGTACACTTAATTGATGTAACTCTTGAGTAATGGCTTGATTTGATGTATGGAGATCATAGAACTATGGATATAAAAACCAAGGAAGACATTGTGAAGAATACTAGTAATCTTAAGATCAACCAAGAACAATAAGTGAGATGTGGGTTGGATTGTTAGAGAGAAACTTGGATGGAATATGGATGATGTATTAATGAAATGAATGGAAAACAAATGGAACAACCAACAATGGAATAACCAACCCTCTCCAAGACTAGGAGAGGGTGTATATATACTACATTAGCCGGCCATGGGCTGGAGTTGGGCCACCCATGGGCCTTGGGCCGGACTAGATTACTAATCTAATCCTTATACTAACTACGAGCTAAGACTTGTTACAACTTTGGAAGTGACCGACACTTTTCGTGTTTCCAACAATCTCCCCCTAAGGGAGGTCACTCCAATTTACAAACTTTAAACCTAGCATACTATGCTTTATCCTTAGTCTTTAGCTCGTACTCTTGACTTTCTCTTGTGAATATGTTGTAGTGATCATTGACTTCTTGGATTGAGCTTGTTCCTTGAACTTGTATTTGACATAGTGATCTTGAGCATCTTGAGATCATCAACCAAGCACAATCTCTACGCCATCTTGTAACTTTGCCATCTTGTGGACTTGCGACTTCTGGACCGACATGCTCATACCATTCTTGAAAAGCTTTAATGTTGCATCTTTCTTGAAATTCTTTAACTTTAACACTTTGACACTTCTAGAAAGATGTGTGGTATCAGAGTAGCGGAAGTCTTGAAACATGTACTTGAGCTTTCATGATGACTTTATGTTTGTCGGTCGGGTATGAGCATGTGGTTATGGATCTTGTGAGCCAGCTGGAATCAGGAACCTCCACCACCATTTTACATAGCCTGCATAAAACAGTTAGCAATAAAGCAGGGGGACGAATATGGCTTTGTCATTCGCCCAGGTTTGGTTGGAGAAACCTTCGAATCCGTGAGGATTGACCTGTGATCAGATAGATTCAATTTGAGAAGAATCTTCTTGACAGGATTTCCAGCTGAAGTATTGAATCTTTCTAACACATAAGTATTAGATTCATCGTACTCAGCATGTTCTCATTATCGGAACGTCTCAAAGCAGACAGCACGATAAGAGTGAACCAGTGAGTTACTATCTCACCGATTGATATAGAAAATTGATTTGAAAATCAATCGGTGTATCACTTACAAAATTGTTTTTGTGACACACCGAGAGTGTTTATCATTTCAAAAATTCATTAACAACCGTTGATCCATTTCCTGGAACAAGTTTGATTCTTATAGAATCGCACCATCGTTTCTTTCCAGTTGTCACAAGTTTGATTCATAAAGAATCGCACAAGTTACCTACCATGAGCTTGTTTGATGTTGACTCAAGCAGGATTTCCATCTTCATTGTGAATGAATTCACTCTGATGTTCTGGCAAAATCACAAGGATAATGCGAAGGACTCTTAAAATGTATCTTGTAATTCACATTGTGTGACTTAGCAAGTTTGGCTAGTCTAGTCCTATTGTATTTTGGTTGATCTCTTTTGGCTCTAGAACTAATTAGTGCACTTTGTTTTAGTGATCTGGAGGATGGTAGGCTGGTGCCACCTTTTCATATTCAACTAACTCGGAGTGAGAATAGTCATAGAAATGAGTGTTCTCCGTGAGTTTTGATAACAAAGTCTTTCTGACTTGAGTAGCTGGAGGGGTTGTGCATAGCGTAACTGGGTCCTGACTGTCTTCATGGTCAGACAAACACTGAGTGTTTCTGAAAGCATATGTATTGACGGTCGGATTTCTGGCCTAAGTGTATGGAGGGCTTCTTTATTTTTCACCTTTATCCTTACTTTTCTTTTTCATTCTTTCAACCATTCATTTGCTTACCGAGACTTAATGACTAACACATTGTTGGGTTTGTTCCAGAGTTAGGCTACAATTATCAGTCGGCATTATTCATTTTTCTCACTGTTTTCTCCTTTTTAATATGCCTAAGGACTTTACACTAACTAGTGGATATCCCTGGGTAGATCACACTCGGTTCTGGCTGGATAATGGGATCTGAAACCTAAGACTAACCACACTTATGAACTTCTTAATTTAAGAACATGGTAGTCTTTTGGGTTTTTCATCATAATCCTTCCAAAAACTGAAAATTTCAATCAAAGTGTTTGATATTATAAATATCAAAACATTTACACTTGAAAGTTTTTCATCATACTATAAGCTCCCCTTAACATGTTGCATCGTTATCGTAGTACATGCTAGGTATGGAGTGCAGAGAGTCTATTTTATTTGATACTCTTCTGTCAATTTTTATTAAATCCGAGATAATCACATTTTTCCCCCCGATCCAAATGTTAATACGTTGATTTTTTGGGATTTCAATTGATTAACAGTTAGGGGACCAAAATGGATATGTTCGCAGATTGGAACATTTTATTGCTCCCCCTCAATTTTTGAGGGTTTATAAGATGATGCCGAGTACAATTATTTGAAAATTTTGAATTTACTGAGAAATTCGTGAAAAATTTGTACTCGAGCACATCTTATAATTCACACCAATACGTATACACTATTAATGTACTTATTCACAGGATAGGTAATTTACGAAGATAGACCTTTTTAAGTTGAGAACTACATATTGATAAATCATAGGGTCCTTTGTAGAAGCAGTAAGGTCACCCCCGTAAGGTCGTCCACCAACAAATCTTTCCAAACTCCTCATTATCCTCCTTGTCTTTAGCCTCTTGTCAATCGCCTGGATCATGGCTCTTGCATTTGCCTTGTCACGATGGTTCCAAAAGGTCTCTGGCAAATACTCCATTTATTACATTGAGGCGATCATTTAGAGGACCGAACGTAATCTAGAGTTACCATCGCTGTACTTGTGTAGTTCGTCTATGCGCATCTATCTGTTCTTCTTTTTTTTTATCTTTATTCTCGTAAATGAATCCTCTTGGGTCGGAGTATGGAGTGTAAGCGTCTTGTCTTCTCAGATTAGATCTGTACGTGTCGGGCTTGGTGAGATTAAGTTTCTTCTGATAACTTTCAACACCCAGTTGAAGATCTTCCACACGTCGCTGGATGACAACTCTTCGTGTAAACATTCGTAAGGAGACATTAAACGCAATACGTTCTTCAACGCTTAGATTAGTCACTTTTCCTTGCACAAGAAGAAGCAGCATATCTTCAATGTCTTGGATCCTTAGTCTGTGAAAGTCGCCTTCTTTGAACGTGTATAGAGCATCATCATCCCTTCGTACTGTTATCCAATCAAGATGCTTATAATCATGCCATTCGACAATTTCAACCTTTGTGACAGCAATTATCCGTCTTTTTGAATAGACGTCCCGAGCCGATTCCCTTGAGGTTGCAAATGCATAGAACTGTCGTCGCTTCTTTCCCCAATGCGAGATTCCCCATAGGGCAGATCTGTCGTATTTGACTATCGTTTGACTCCACATTGAGTTAGGCACTAAGTCTTCTATCCATTTGATGTGTCCGTAATCTGCAGCCTTAGTCTTTGTTACTGACGTGGAATACTTTCGGCTTGACACACCACCACGTAGATATTCCAGGTCGTTATTGATGAAATGATGAAATGGTATGACACGACGACCTTGACCTCTTCTTTATATCTATCAAGCTCGGTAGACAAAGCTTTATTGACAGAGTTGCAATGCGTCACTTAGGTAGTTATTTGGTCAAA
>BQNB010187490.1:0-12035 GCA_026074375.1 Tanacetum coccineum
TATATATATATATATATATATATATATATATATATATATATATATATATATATATATATATGTATATATATATATTAGACGAAAATACCCTTGTAGTGTAAACTGAAAATCTAATCTTATCCATTGGATGATATGAAGATGGGGGGTGGAGATGAGTCCCCCGGTATCTAAGAAAACTTTAGTATCCAAATGAACCTAAATCTTTGCGTAACCGCTTGTAATGAGATTGTAAAATAAGCACTATTTTTAATACAAAATTTTTTTAACCTAGGGCCAAACAACTGAAAACGTAATTCATTCAGCTGGATATCCATTTCCACTTGAATAACAATTAATTTTTCTAGGGCAATATAACAACATATTGTACGACTTACGTTATCAAAATTTTATTTAATAAAGGATTGCCTAGTTAGTTACCCCCTACAAGGTCGGATGTCTTTTTCTACCTTTAATAGAACCAGAAGCAACCTTTTTACCTTTGGTAGGGGTAGGGCTGTCCCAACCTCCCCCATACATCGTGGAAGATGGTATTGGGACCCATAACCCGTGAAAGACGGTATTGGGACTTGGGAGTTACTTTTTTTTATTGCCATGCATAAAAATCTTTTATATAACATATTGTGGTTAATATTTATCTAAATCAAAATTGAGAATTGACTTATAAAACATTGATCCCTCTTAAGCTATTTGAAGTAAAGGATTAGAAAGGTCTCCACAAGAACATGATTTATGTTAATACAACGCTTGAACGTTTGCGATCTTTCATTTTTAAAGCTATATGACCGCATATAATTTCCCGTTAATCCAATACGTTCCCTTCATAATTCGTGCTCCAAACACATAACCTAGTTGCTTTTAAACTTCAATCTGGTGTTCCAAGTGAGATATCCTCTTTCTTTCTACGTACATAAAAGTCTTTGATATAACAGTTTACCATATTTTTGTGGAAATATCTTGTAACTTTAATTTTTAGTCTAACATTCTATCCCACATTGGTTAAGAAATATGTTGTTGTTTAATAATATACACTAGTGTATGCGGGTTATGCATGTCCAGAATAATACTGTATTCTCAGCATAGTCACATGGAACGCGGTACGCTCCAGTACGAAATCGCGAAACGAGAACGCGGTTCGCGGGGTCCTTAAAATTCGGTACGAGCGGGGGTAGGTTCATTTTGATACGTTCCGGTTCGCTTTGGTTCGATGTGTCATATAATTTGGTACGTGGTACGATGTACCAAATTTTATATATATATATATATATATATATATATATATATATATATATATATATATATATATATATATATACAAACTCTTATAAATTTATTATTATATTTAATATTTTTAATTATATACTTTATACAAATGTTGCAAAATTTATATCATTTATGCATTTTATTATATATTTGAATAAAACCCACTACTAAATAACATGAAAGATAATAATATTATGGTCGGCTGAAAGAAAGAGAAGAAGGAGAAGATGTTAACATAATATTATAGGCCTGATAACTATTTTGATTTTATTCTTTTATGTAAGCTTATCAGTTGGGCCCACAAAAAAAGAATAAAAACAAAATAGTTATCAGGCCTAAATTATTATGTTAACATCTTCTCTTTCTTTCAGCCGACCTTCCCTTTTCCCACTTTCAAAGCAGTTCACCGGAAAATAATGTCCATCGGAAAATCATAACATCTTTCAAGGTATACAATCGTTGACCGTCGTTGACCGGAACGCTGAAATTGGCGATTCAGGACGCGATCATACCGCGTTTCGGTACGAGCGATCGGAAACGTAGATCGCGGCTAAGCCAGCGTTTCCTGTGACTATGGTTCTCAGCTTCCAACCTCATCTTCCGAACTAAATTTTTTTGAAGGTTTGTATATGATAATGCATAATTAGCTCTTAACTTTTTTTTATGTTTACTTTTATATTTTTACCATAAAACATGTTCTTGTGGAGACCTTCCTAATCCTTTACTTCAAATTTTTAGCAGTCAATTCTCAATTTTATTTTAGATATATATTAACCGCAAGATGTTTCGTCATTACATATAGAAAACTTAGGCAAGTTGATCACTTTCTATTACGATAAGTAAACGCTTACCCTTTTTCACTTATAAGTTATAAGAGATCACCGATTCTTTCAACAACACTAGAATTTTTGTAACCTTTCATTTCTGGAGCAATACCAGCTTATTATTTCACGTTATTGAAATTGTTACATTCATGATTCGTGCTCCAAACACATAAACTAGTTGCTTCTAAACTTCAATTTGGTGTTCCAAGCAATATGCATGTCTTTCTTTCACCAATTGTCACTATTAGAAATTAGACTTTCAGCGACGGAATTTCCAACGGACAGATACCCGTCGCTAATTACAGACAACGTTCCATCAGATCACCAACAGATGTTGCAGCTAATATAGAACGACGCTATTCCGACTGAGTACCGACGAATTTCCGAGGGATATGAGTGGCGTCGGAAATCTGTCACTAGTTTTTATAATCTACCGACGGCTTTTCGACCGCGTACCACCATTCATGTTTATTCCTCGTTATTCTGTCACTGAGTCAACCTGGTCTTCCACAACAACAACAAAAATTTTAAAAAAATATTTGCAATTTATAGAAAAAAGTATATATATAAATCATGAAATATTATTTCATATATTAAGCATAAAAATTATTTATTAACAAATATAATATGTAAAAATAAAATTGCGTCACATATATATACAATTAACATGCATTATTTGTAAAAAAAAGGAAAAAACAAAACCCGACCGAGTCTCGAGAATCTGGTTGACCCAAGTAATTCCAAACCCGGCGGGTCTAACCGGGTTTCAAAAATTTGGAACCCGGTTTAACTTGACTCGTTTTTTACAAGAATCGGTTGAATCAACCGAGTCAGGTTTTGAAACATTGCTTTAAACTCGGAAGATTATCAACCCCTCCCCAACACTTACAATTTTTCACATTTATATAAAAAATAAGTCAATATTTTCAGATTTCATTTTTACCCCTCCCACTCCCACACTTTCAATTTTCTCACCATATCGCCACCAGTCCTCGCCCGTCCGCCGTCGACCTTATCTCCACCGTTCGCCATCAACCCGCTAGGTTTTGTTACCAGCGCCCCGCCCCCAGCCCCCGTCCGCCCAAGTGTTCGCCGTGGTTCTTTCGACCTGCTCGCCACTGTTCGCATCGACCTGCCATCGCCACTAGTCGTGTTGACCGGCATCGCCACCGTTCGGCCGTCGGACCTGGCATCACCACTGTTTCGACAGTCCGGACCTACATCACCTTGTTAGGACAAGAATGTTTTCAAGAAGGGTGGAATGATAAGAAGCTGAATTGGTGTTCAAATGATGGCACGTGAGGTGCACGTGTAGATTCAATTCACACGTGAGGTGCACGTGGGTTCTTCTCCTCATTTGAACCTAACGACTTTTCTCGCCTTTTTCTTACTTTCCTTATCTATAAATAGCTGATAGTTTCTCTTTTTGTGTGTGTAGAATTTGTTGTTTTCTCTCTTACTCTCATTGTAACTGTTGTAACAAACTTGTAACAACCATTTGCCATTGATCAATCCAACTAAGCTTTCGACTCTCATTTCTTTAATCTTGATTGTCCTAGTTAGTTTGGAATCCATTTTCGATCTTAATTGATCCTAGTGGTGCTTATCAATTGGTATCAGAGAACTTTCTTGGGAGTGTTTATTGATTCAGTTACGTTCTGTTCAAATTCTGTTATGTTCTGTTATTAACTGATAAATTCAGTTAGTATTCTGGTCAACTAAAATTCTGTTCATTCCTAATTCAAAATACGTTCCCAATCACAAATACGTCTCCTTCATTGATTGTTCTTTCATTATTTCCATTTCTTAAATACGTTAGAGATCAAATACGATTTGATCATATAAGGGCACATAATCACCACATACGTTACTCTTGAATGGAATCATCTTTTCAATTGACCAATTAAACATAATTGTACGTTTTTGATAACAAATGGCTCCATCAACATGAGCTATTAGTAATAGTAATGTCAATGGCGACGGTGTGGATGATAACACCAGGATATATGTAGATGATGCTTTGACAGACATTATAAGGAATATGGAAGAGATGTTGAATCAGATAACGGCACTAAGTCTACAAAAATCAAGTGGTTAATGAGGTACCTAGGCCACAAACTCAGTATGGTAGGATGACAAAGGTTGATTTCCCTAAGTTTTCAGGAGAAGATGTTAGGGGATGGATCTTTAGGCGTGAATAGTTTTTTCTCGTTGATGCCATAGCTAAAGATCAAAAGGTTAGACCTCTTTCTGCGCATCTATTTGATAAGGCCTTGTTATGGCATAGACAATTCCTTAAGATACATGGGGATAATGTGACTTGGCCAGTCTATAGGGATGCAATTGTTCAAAGATTTGGTATTGTTTTTATGATCCTATGTCAGAGCTAAAAAATGTTAAGTATGATAACAATGTTAAAGACTATCAAGATAAGTTTGATGATCTGTTAAGCAGGGTGGATATAAGTGTAGAGCATGCAATTAGCCTTTATTTCAGAGAGGGGGTTGCCTACTGAAATTAAGATGGGGGTTGGAATGTTTAAACCACAAACCTTAACTGATGACTATTGCTTAACCAACTTACAAGAGGCTACTCTCAATGCTGTTAAGAAGAAGTTAAAAATGCAATTTTCAGCAAATACTAGTAGATATGGAAGTAATGTGGCCACTAATACTTCTAATCCTAAACCACTATTATCTCTACCAAACACTACTAGAACTTGGAACAATAAGCCAAACACACCACCACTCAGGAAATAATTAACTCAAAAGGAGTATGAGGACAGGAGGGCTAAGAATTTGTGCTTCTACTATGATAAAAAGTTTGTTCTAGTCACAAGTGTGAGGGACAGTTGTACTCATTAGTTATGTTAGGGGAAAATGAAGAAATGAAAGAAGAGTTTGTTGATGCAGAAGACAGTTTGGTGGAAAATGGAAGTGAGGAGGTGCAACCACAGATTTCCATTAATGCTTTACATGGAGTAAGTTCTGTATCTACCCATAATTTTTTGGATGTTAACATGGCAAAAAAATTAGGCTGTAGCATTAAAAGAACATGTCCCTTGTCAATTGCTGTACCAAGGGAGAGACAATTAGTTAGTGTAAGTGAATGTAAAGGATTCTTTTGGAAATTAAGAGGGGGGACCTTTACTAGAGATGTCATGTTGCTACCACTAGGGGGATGTGACATGGTTCTTAGAATTCAGTGGTTATCTACTCTTGGGGACATAAAATGTAATTTCAAGGAACTCAAAATGGAATTTGTGTATAACCATAAGAAAATAGCACTAAGGGGCACCCATAAGTCTGTAGCTAAAGTGGTAACTAGGAAGAAACAGTTGAATGCTATGATTGGAACCACATAGGCAGAGCTATTCATGATGTATGTCTACCCAAACACTGGCTTATCTTTAATAAGTACAGAGTACATCAGTAAGGAGTGTGTGATGGTACCTGAATTGTCAGTGATAATAGAATAATTTGATGATGTTTTTGCTTTACCAACTGCATTACCACCAAAAAGGACTCATGATCATAGGATTCCACTTTTGAAAGGAGTCCCACCAGTTAATATCAAACCTTATAGGTATCCCCCAATACAAAAAGATGCTATAGAAGCAATGGTCAGAGAATTACTGGAGTCAAGAGTGATTAAGCCTAGCCATAGCCCATTTGCTTCACCCATAGTGATGGTTAAGAAAAAAGATAACTCCTGGAGGATGTGTATTGACTACAGGCTACTTAACAAGAACACCATTAAGGACAAGTTTCATATTCCTGTGATTAATGAGCTCATTGATGAGTTACATGGAGCTGTCATTTTTTCTAAACTGGACTTAAGGTCAGGATATCACCAAATTCGAATGTTTGAAGATGATATAGAAAAAACAGCTTTTAGAACTCATGAAGGACATTATGCGTTCTTGGTGATGCCTTTTGGCCTTACAAATGATCCCTCCACCTTTCAAGCTCTAATGAATGATGTGTTCAAAGCTTATTTGAGGAAGTTCACACCGGTGTTTTTTGATGATATACTAATCTACTCAAGAAGCTTATCAGAACATGTGCATCATCTTACCATGATTCTACAAACAATGAGGACTAATCAGTTATTTGCCAAGAAGACTAAATGTGTGTGTGTCACAAGTCATGTAGAGTATTTGGGGCATGTCATTTCTACACAAGGAGTAGCAACAGACCCGTCATAGATTATGGCAATGCAAGATTGGCCTGTACCCACTAACATCAGGCAATTAAGGGGATTCCATAAGCTTAATGGGTACTACAGCAAGTTCATTAAAGATTTTGCTAGTTTAAGTAGGCCTTTAACTCAGTTATTGAAAAAGAATTCCTACAAATGGTTGATGAAGCTCAAGTCTCTTTTTTAGCCCTTAAAGAAGCAATGACTAAGGCACCAATGCTAGCTTTGCTTGATTTTGCAATTCCCTTTAAGGTATAAACTGATGTCTCAGGAATGGGCATAGGAGCTGTCTTGCAACAAAAAGGACATCCTATAACCTATTTGAGTAAATCTTTAGCCCCAAAACATCATTCTCTCTTAACTTATGAAAAAGAATTTTTGGCTGTAATGATGGCTTTGGATAAGTGGAGAGGCTATCTCTTGGACATATACTTCATTATCAAAACAGATCATTATGGTCTCAAGTACCTATTGGATCAGAGGATCACTACTCCTGCACAAATAAAATGGCTTCCTAAGTTGATGGGCTTTGATTATGAGGTCAAGTACAAGAAAAGAGTGGAGAATGCAGCTGCTGATGCCTTATCAAGAGTACAAACTGAAGGTCACCTAATGTCTGCCATGGTTGTGTCTATACCAGCAGACTTTATAACCAAAATTAAAGCTAGCTGGCACACTGATGACGCCTTACAACTAATCCTGAACCAGTTGCAGAGTGGTCAACAATCTAAGAAGCACTATTCTTGGTCTAATAGACAGTTGTTGAGGAAGAATAAGTTGGTAGTGGGATAAGATGAGCAGCTAAAATTGGAACTCTTGACTTACTTCCATGCTAGTTTTGTGGGAGGTCATTCTGGGGTCAAAGTCACTACTCACAAGCTCTGTTCATTTGTGTATTGGAAAGGTATGAGAAAGGAAATAAAGAAGTTTGTGAAGGAATGCATCACTTGCCAGAGGTACAAACATCCTATAACCTATTTGAGTAAATCTTTAGCCCCAAAACATCATTCTCTCTTAACTTATGAAAAAGAATTTTTGGCTTGTATGATGGCTTTGGCTAAGTGGAGAGCTATTCTTGGACATATACTTATATCAAAAACAGATCGATTATGGTCTCAAGGTACCTATTGGATCAGAGGATCCACTACTCATTGCACAATAAAATGCCTTCTAAGTTGATGGGATTTGTTATGAGGTCAAGTCAAGAAAAGAGTGGAGAATTGCAGCTGCTGATGCATATCAGAGTTACAAATGAGGGTCACCTAATGTCTGCCATGGTTGTGTCTATACCAGCAGACTTTATAACCAAATTAAAACTAGCTGGCACATGATGACGCCTTACAACTAATCTGAAACCAGTTGCAGAGTGGTCAACAATCTAAGAAGCATTTTTGAGTCCAATGGACAGTTGTTGAGGAAGAATAAGTTGGTAGTGGGACAGGATGAACAGCTAAAATTGGAACTCTTGACTTACTTTCATGCTAGTTCTGTGGGAGGACATTCTGGGGTCAAAGTCACTACTCACAAGCTCTGTTCATTTGTGTATTGGAAAGGTATGAGAAAGGAAATAAAGAAGTTTGTGAAGGAATGCATCACTTGCCAGAGGTACAAACCTGATTTGGCTGCTTATCCTGGTCTCTTACAGCCCTTACCAATTCCTAACAGGATTTGGGAAAGCATTTCCATGGATTTTATTGAGGGCCTTCCAAGATCAAAAGGGTTCAATGTGATCTTTGTAGTGGTGGACAGACTTACAAAGTATGCACATTTCATGCCCTTATCTCACCCTTTTTCAGCTATGCAAGTAGCTCAATTATTCTTGGATACAGTCTATAAGCTACATGGTCTTCCTACTACTATTGTTTCAGACAGAGATAAGGTCTTCCTTAGCACATTTTGGAAGGAACTTTTTCAACTATTACAAGTTAAGCTACTTAAGTCCACAGCCTACCACCCACAAACAGATGGCCAAACAGAGGTGGTCAACAGATGTTTAGAATGTTATTTGAGGTGTATGACTGGTGAAAGACCTCAGGAGTGGGCTAAGTGGTTACCTTTGGCTGAGCTATGGTATAATTCAAATTTCCACACCTCCATTCACACAACTCCATTCCAAGCAGTTTATGGCCAAACACCCCCTATTCATGTTCCATACTTGGGAGGATTGAGCAAAGTGGATGCTGTGGACAGGACATTGGAAGCCAGAGAACAAGCAATTCAAATGTTGAAGTTTCACTTGGGAAGATCTCAAAACAGGATGAAACAACAAGCTGGTAAGAGTAGAATTGACAGGGAATTGAATGTGGGAGATTGGGTTTTCCTTAAATTGCAACCTCACAGACAAGTCTCTATCAGATAAGGGAAGCAAAATAAGTTTTTTCCAAAGAGTTTTGGGCCATTCAAAGTGATTGAGAAAATTGGGAAGGTTGCTTATAAGCTTTATTTACTTGCTCATGCTCAAATTCATAATGTCTTCCATGTTTCTCAATTAAAAGTATGTAAAGGGACTCCCCCAGTTTCACAAGTTTCTTCATTGCCTAGTTGTGATAAGGATGGATTGCTAGCTGTGGAACCTATTGCCATTTTAGACAGGAAGATGGTCAAAAAGAGGAATGCTGTGGAAGTCTATGGTCTGATTCAGTGGGCAAATGGCACCAGTAAAGATGCTACTTGGGAACCATTAGCCAAATTATGTGACAAGTTTCCCAATTTCTTATCACATTCTTGAGGACAAGAATGTTTTCAAGAAGGGTGGATTGATAAGAAGCAAAATTAGTGTTTAAATGGCGGCACATGAGGTGCACGTGTGGATTCAATCCAACACGTGAGGTGCACGTGGGTTCTTCTCCTCATTTGAACCTAATGACTTTTCCCGCCTTTTTCTTACTTTCCTTTTCTATAAATAGCTGATAGTTTCTTTCATTTAGATGTCTAGAATTTGTTGTCTTCTCTCTTTTCTCTCATTGTAAATCGTTGTAACAAACTTGTAACCACCATTCGCCATTGATCAATCCAACTAAGCTTTCGACTCTCATTTCTTCAATCTTGATTGTCCTAGTTAGTTTGGAATCCATTTTCGATCTTAATTGATCCTAGTGGTGCTTATCAATGAGCTTTAACAAAATTGTGGCCAGATATGATAGAACACCATAACTTGCAGACGATTTTGCATCGGATGAGATCCTTCACATCCAATCTTAGGAGTATATTTTCAAGGATGTCAAGAACAACGTCTTCCATTAAAAACCCTAACAGAGTGCACAATATGTTTTACTATCTTTTAACACTAAGCAATAAGATAAAGGGTAAATTACACCGTTGGTCCTTGAACTTAGGTCTGTTTGCTCGTTTGGTCCCCAAATGACGGGGACTCTTGTACGTGGTCCTTAAAGTCTCATTTTAGAGCCCGTTTGGTCCCTCGAGCCTCGTTATACGTAACGATGATTATCTTTCTCGTTATCTCTCATAAGTGCCTTGCACACTATGGGTATTTATGTCTTTTCATCCAACATTTGATTGCACCGTTGGTCCCTGTCAACTTCAAGGTCATAATTTAGAAAAGTATCCGTTAATGTCAACTTCAAGGTACTAAATTAGCAACAGTATCGATAATGTATTACTGTTTTTTTGTTCTTGATGTCGACTTAACTGTAGGACATCTAAAGTATTGATTGGTATTTTTGATTTGTAACTGTAAATTCTAACCATTTGCGTGTATGTTTAAGTGAGATGTAATAGTCCCGATGCATTTTTCATATTTCCTCTACAGTATGTCTTTTTTGTCTATTTTCTTTTGTTGCTCATTTCTTCTCTTGTTTAACCTTAGAAAGTTCATGATTGAATATTAAGGTTTAGAATCTGACTAAGATCATAATATGACTTGTGATTTTTATGGCAAATGCGCATGCGTTTTGTTTGTGTCATTTCGTGGGTTTAGAATCTGCTAAACAATTAATGACTTTTATAGCATGTATGCAGTTTTGTTTGTCATTTCTGATTTGTGTTTAATAACATTTACGGATGTATTTTTGGAGCGGAGTGTTAATGCTTGAACTTGAAAAATGAGATTGAGTGAGTGATTAAATGTGTATGTGTATTCAGTGAGTGATTAACTATAAAATAAAGACAAAAAGGACTTTAGGGTCCAACAGTGTAATAAGAAAAAGATAAAAAATGATAACACTAACGGATACTTTTTAAAATTCTGATCTTGAAGTTGAATACCATATTGTGCAAGGCATATGTGAGAGATAACGAGAAAGATAACTATCATTACGTATAACGAGGTTCAAGAGACCAAACAGGCACCAAATGCAACTTTGAGGACCACGTACAAGAGTCCCTCTTATCTGGGGACCAAACGGGCAAACGGACCTAAGTTTAAGGACCAACGGTGTAATTTACCCTAAGATAAAATTAACAAACGTCTCTTCTAGAGTCTAGAAAATACTAACAGATTGAATTACATAAATAGTCCTTATGGTTTGTTCGATTTCATAGATTTAGTCCTTGTACTTTTTCTTCGTCGGGTCATATCCTTATGGTTATAGTTTTTTACCAATCTTGTCCTTACTCCTTAACTCAGTTAGGTTATGTCGTTAACTTGGTCATGTGACTTGCACATAAAGGGATGATATGTCTTTTAACATTTGTAAGGTCCCACACTTCTCTTTGTTAAAAGTAACACCCACAACACTGTTATATACACTTTCTTATCTCAATCTAGAAAAACAGTTAACCGATCTACCGTTCTGATCAACAAACCAATCCTGCTTTACAACCATGAACCTCCATTAGATTCAACACGATCGACAATCACCAAATACTCACCAGATTCCTTAAGCAAAATAGTTCAGCCTTTTTAATGGGTTTTGTGTGTATACAATTATAAAGAATTATGGTGGGAGGCGATCTATGACATTTTGTTGTCATGGTGGCCGGTGGTGGTGGTGAGGTGGGTGGCTGAAAGTGTAGATATGATGGTTGATGGGTTGTGGCTGTGATGGTTTTACTAGTGGATTTTAAATGGGAAAATTCCAAAAAGGGTCCAAAATATAAGGTGCTAGTCACTCTTTAACAAAAAAACATTTCCTTCCTAAAAGAGTCCAAGGCGACTGAGAGATGAGGCAACTTAACCAGAATCCGCCAAGTGTCCGTATTTGTAAGGTATACGTATTTTGGGCAACTCGTACTATAAGGGCGACTGGCTTTTTGTCATTTTACAATTTTAAAAGTACTGACATATAGTACATATATCTCAGGGCGACTCGTACAGGGCGACTGATAACGCCTAGATTTGGTATGTTTTGGGATGCGTTATCTTAGTTTTATAAAATAATACTGCTTTTACCCTTGTTATTGTGCAAAATGAGTTTCTTGTGTTGCAGCTAGCCAAAAGATACGAAGTGAAGAAAACAAGCTAAGAAATGAGTGCTAATTCGATATTTGAATTGAAGACTCATCTGGAACAGTAAAATATGCACTTTGGGTCATAAACATGTGGTTTGGACTAACCCGAGGGACAAAAAGTTGATCGAAAGACGAAAGACGAAAAAAAGTAAAGATCGCACGTTGCGACGAGCACTCTGCCGCCCGGCAGGAGGCTTTGCCGCCCGATAGAGAGCTCGATTGGATTGTCGCCCGACAAGAAGGATTGCCGCCCAGCAGGACCACGATGTCCGTTACATTTTTACAATTATGAGCGAATTAACAAGCCATTATGCTTGGAAACTGATCATATACTTGTATTAT
>BQNB010187492.1:0-12035 GCA_026074375.1 Tanacetum coccineum
ACCTTGACAACAAATGACAACTATCTATGAGTATGAGCAAGTAGTAATGTACTAAGGTTGTAATTATAATTTTTTCAAACAGACTAATTGGTTGACTTTTGTAAATGGCAACATACAAGATCGCGGCAACCTGTAAGTTCCAGTAAGGTTGAGCTAATACACATGGTTCCAGCCACATTTTTAATGTCACCTCGATACGTTTGAGAACTCTTCATAAAGCAGGTTGCTCGAGTACTTATTATGTTGCGCCTTCTATAATCACTTTTGTAAAAATTTAGTGTACATTGTAATTCTTCTGCCATGCTAGAGATGGCACTCATTGTCTTGATGTAGGTATGCAAAAGTTATAACTACCTTCAATGCTAAATTAAAGAATGTGATTCATCATGTGTTGCTATATTCTTATTTGTGAAGCTTATCATACAATGTTAAATATTGCCTTATGCATAGTTTGAATTTTCAACTAGAGTTTATTACACCAAAATGTGACTAATTTACCTTCTGCTCCATTTTTTTTACCATTAGATATACTGAAGATCTGAAACAGTTTGCTTGCTGTGTAGGAGGGATTAGAACCAAAACCCATTGGAATTTCCTTCTTGCTATAACAATACAGTTATCACAGAAGTCTAGTGAAATTGAGACTTTATTTATCTGCTACATCAGTATATATATTTCTAATAGGTTATCATGCACATCAGTATGATAGATATAACTGATATGCCTAAGAATCTTGACCATGTGCTACGAATCTTGTGTCTGATGTGCTAAAGTGTTGGGTCTGATAGATGTGATAGATATAACCAATGATGTCTATTGGTACATGATAGATATCCTAAAAACTAAATTTTATGTGTTTGCATTTTTTTTATAGGAATGGGTGACACTAACCTAACTTTTACTCCCGAACAATACAAGTTTTTCTTGGAATCATGTATCGAAGAAGTGAATAGGGTAAAGGCTAAAGGTAATAGCCTACATGTTGAGTCGTGGGTAATAGTCGATAGAAAGCTTAGTGATGAATTTGGCCTAACCACCAACCAAAAATAGTTGAAAAATAAATTCGATTACTACAATGGAAAATATAAAGCTTAGGCTTATTTAAAAGGAAAAACAAGAACTTTATACAATGAAGATACAAAAAACTTCAACCTAACAAAGGAAGAGTGGAAAGATGTATGCAAGGTGGGTTCATGAATACTTTGAACGTAATTTTTACATACATATAATATAGTTATGACAAGGTTATTAATCTATACTTTCTTTGTGAATTGTGTTTAGAGATTTAAGTACGGGAGTAGTTTGAAAACTAGTCCATTGCTTTATCCTGAACTTTGTCATATCCTATTTGAAAAGTGTTCTGCAGGTGGTTCGATTCGTCGACCCGTTGCTCAAAAAAGGCATTCTTCCTAAAATTTTGGTGTCAAGTTAATTAGAGTTGAGGATGATGTGAACAGTTTCAACAAAGAAGGTGGTTCTTCGGCAGCTAGCGAGCATGTAAACCTTGATGCGGGTTACGACTCTAGTTTTAAATATGGTTCTTCTAAAAAACCAAATGTCGCAAGAGGTGGGAGAAATAAAAAAAGTAAAAAGGATTCAGAGTTAGGTGAGTTGGAGGAAACAATGAAGAATGCTATTACTAACATTGCTGCTCAAGAAAACCAAGGTCCTACTATAGATGAGTGTCATGAGAAGTTGAAGAGCATGAGGTTAGATTATGAAGATCCAATTTATTTGGCGGCGACTGGTATCTTTTGTTAGTCAAAGAGCTACAGGAAGGCATGGATGTTATTACCGTCAATACCAAATGTCTTAAAGAAATGGATTGAGATGATGGCACGTCAAATGGGTTTTTGAACTATTAGGAGTTTGTCGTATTTGGTACCTTGTTGAACTATTAGAAGTGTCTTGTATTTGGTACTTTGTTGAATTATTAGGAGTTTTTCGTATTTGGTACTTTGTTAAACTATTTGATATTGTTTGGTGTATTGTTATTTGGTTGTGATATTTAATTATATGGTGCTTGTTTTTATTTGGTAATAATATTAAACCCATTTGGTGTGTATTGTTTTTACATGTTAAATGGTAGCTACAAAAAAACTTGCATTAATCTATATTACTTATTTTTATTTTAAATATTTTCGGCGAAGTGTAAGGAAACGTAAAAGGAATAATACGTCAACAATGTCCGGGCATCAGTATACTCAAGAGCTTTTGCAAGGAAATAATTTACAATGTACGGAGTTGATACTGATATCTCATGACTCGTTTGTTCGACTATGCAATCATTTTAAAGAAAAGAATTGGTTAAGAGATAGCAAGCTGTATATAGGTTTAGGAGAGTTGTTTTTCTTTATTTTGAACTAATTGGTCTCAATGTATGTTTTCTGTTATGACAGCATAGGTTTAAACATCTCGAAGAAAAAGCTATTCATAATTGCTTTCACGATATTATTAGTAAGAGTTTGAGTATTTTCATGAAGAGGTTATAAGGCCGACAACATTTAATCCAAATCCGAACATTCCAGGAAACAATAGAAGGGAACGTCGAATGTTTAAGGTAACCATCTAATTTATTACTAACATGTCTTATACATGCTTTTATTTGAGAAATAGTTGATAGATGTTTATTGTATTTTAATAATTTGTTGTTCTAAATTAGGGAACTATTGGTGCCCTTGATGGAACTCTTATACATGCTTCTGTTCCGTCTCATAAACAGAATGTATACAGAGCAAGAGGAAGAGGTGACTGTTATCAGAATGTTTTAGCCATTTGTGACTTCAACATGATCTTTATCTATATTGTTGCCAGATGGGAAGGTATGGCACACGACGCGAGAATACTTAATGAAGCTTTAGATGATCCAATATATGAGTTTCCAAATTCCCCTTCAGGTATTTAAGTTTAAAATTTTGATATACCCCGTATGTGAGAACGTAGATATGAAAATATTCAAAAATTAATTTGTTTTTTTCAGATAAATATTATCTGTGTGATGCTGCCTATAGGCATACGTGTGGGTTTATGGCTCCGTATCGCATTGTTAGGTATTGTTTAGGAGACTTTCATTGGAAACATGCAATGACGAGTAAAGAAAAATTCAATCACGATCATGCAAAACTTCGAAATGTAATCGAGCATGCGTTTGGTGTCTTAAAAGCACGTTTTCCAATATTGAAGAGTATGCCCAAATTTCCTTTGGTTAAACAAAGAGATATTACTATTGCATGTTTTGCAATTCATAACTTTATACGAAAGGAGGGTCTAAGCGATGATTTTTTGCTCAATACGACCAGAGTGACATACATGTTAATGAAAATGTACGTGATGATAACGATGGTGATTTTGAAGTTGCTCAACCTATTGGGAGTGAAGCCGATCAACAATATATGATTAACTTACGAGATGACATCGCAACACAAATAATGCAAGCAAGGTCTTGAATTATTTGGTTTTAGATAAGTTACTTGATTGTCTTCATTACGTTAAACATATGTATTATTTTAAGAAAGTTCGTGTAATAGTTTTTACTATGTTAAAATTTAGAATATGTATTAAGATAATTGATTTAATGGTTTATTATTGTGTTAAATATATGATAAAAATGTTTTGTTTTATGTTTATACAAGTTACTTATTCATCGTATTATTATTGTTTGATAGATACTCTAAAAAATGGACCATTAAGACAATTTTGAAAAAACAAACAATATTTTTTCATTCAGATTCAGACATTATGACCACCTCTTACCAGTAAGATGTAATAGTCAGATTCAGACCCAAAACATCTTAATGAAACAAATACACCCGTAGGCAATCTATGTAAACAGGTAAGAGTAACGCAAAGTACTTGTGTCTAGATTTAAAAGCAAGCAATGTTCTCACCTCAATGTTATAAAATGTACATAAAATAATAAAAGTATGGGTATATGAACTCACCTTAAGCGGCGGTGAGCAAATATAAAGTTAACGGATGAAGCACGAAAATCAAGAAGTCCTAACGGCGACCTAAGAAAATGACGCGCCTTAGGAAAGGAATATATATACATAACGAACGACAAAATTATTTATAGAACTCATGGGATCCCCGTGTGTTTATGTCTTAGTTCCGTTAGTAAGAACGTGACTCTACGAAGGAAACATATTTTTAGTTTATTTACGACATTTCGATGAAAACTTACTATTTTCAAAAACTTTCTAATTTTGGAATCTTACTAGCTTAGGAAAGTTTGAAATCCTGAACGTTAATACCGTCCTCTAATGTTTGATAAGCCCAATCCTACAATGAAACGCAACAAGCAAGACCAAACGCCTAACTTCTATTTTTAAACCGCTAAGGTATTTATTTAAAGACTTTTCGCTTTTAGAAACTCTTAACGTTTTTGAAATATAGTCTTTACAATGTTCCTAATGCTCCTAATTAATACTTAAGTGACATTACTATCTTTGATAAAGTTTTAACGGCTCAAACGGACTAAAAACGCTTAAAAATCCATTTTTAGTTTCCAAACAGCAACATGCGTTTGACTTTTTCTAAAACTTTTGTCCAACTTTGACCTCTAATTACTCTCTCGTCTTGCATTTTTAGGCTTAAAATCCTACGTTGTCTTTTGTAAAACATCTTTTCAGACAACTTTCGTGTCTTACCCGAAAGCTAAAACTTACTCGAAAAGGGTCAAATTGCCCGGTTTAGTTTCTGCGCAGAAAAGTCAAAATGATAGCTTTTGGCGAAAACGTTTACAACTTCATTAGGCCATAACTCCTTCTTTACAAGGCCGTTGGTGACGTTTCTTATATGAAAAACTATCTACTCAAAACGTGCTATCTTAAAGTTGCTTCCTTTATTGATCAAAACGCTTTTTAGTCATCCAAAACCTCTACGCAAAGTTCGGACAGCAAACTCCTATATCCGTAACACCTTAAAACCAAACCTAAAACTTCACAAATACCTAGTCTAGCCTAATCTCCATTCACAACGATTTTCCAACAGCAAAACCACCTCAAATACTATACAAATCCCATCGCCATGCTTCTATAATCATTCTAACCTAAGTATTATATTGAAACATGCTTTAAATATATAAAGTTCCAACACTTATCAATATTTCTCAAAACCTTTTCATTAGTTTTTATAAAAAGGGTAAATTGTTTAGAAATGTAGTAAACTTACCACCTTTTATAATATTGTGCAGCTATCTTTTTTTGCTATTAAATGACCAAACTTTTAAATTTTGTCTATTGTATGTAGTGGCCCCTATGCTTTTTAACCAACCTGTTAACCGTGAAGGGTAAATTGGTCATTAAATGTGGGCAAAATATATACAATAGACGGAATTTAAAAGTTTGGTCATTTAATAAAAGAAAAAAAGATAACTACACAGAATTACAAAAAGTGGTAAGTTTACTACGTTTCTAAGCAATTTGCCCTTATAAAAATGACACAAACACTTGGGTAAACACCCCCTTATACATGAAAAAAAGAAGGGAGTAACAGATTCAAATGTTTACTTACAATCGACATGGATGTGATAGAAAGACACGAACTTGACACGGACGCTTGAAAACTTGAAATCCCTAAATACTAAAATGATTCCCTAACAATGATCTTGTAGAACCCTTGAAAAATAGATGAACCTAATCTTCTACACACCTTAAAAACTATTGGAAAGTGATATTGTATGTGTGATATTTAAGAGGATGGAAACAACAAAACCCTTAAAGGGGTGTTTGTTGTTGCGGCTACACAAAGAGAAGGGAGGAGAGGAGAGCAAATTTATTGTGTGTGTTTTTGTTGAGAGAGGAAATGTTTAGATGAATGAAAGGATCATGATGAACCTAGAAATTTAAATGCATTCAAAAAAATGGAATCCTAGAGCGTATATAAAATACCTTTGTACAAAATGAGAACAAGGTTATTGCTAACGTATTGGGATTGGTGATTTGTTGGTTTTTTGTGTGACCCATCATGAGGTGTAATACAATCAAAGCCAGCAAATTAACCGAAGAAGGTAACGTATATCAACGTGAAGTCAGGTAATTCTTTCCAAAGAATAAAATTTGACTCCTAGCCTGGTGAATATAAGAATTTACCTCCTTGGGATAAAACCAAGTGTTGTTTTGTTTTAGGCACAAATCAAGAACACTGCGTTTCTGTGTGTTTAGGGTTTCTATATATTTTTCCATGCAATTGTGATCCCCATTTATAAGGGAAATACTCAAAACCTAGTCAATGGAATTAATGAGATATTAATGGCCAATTAATCTCTTCCATAATTATCCTCCATAATTTAGGAATTAGTGGTTACATGACGGTCATTTAATGCAGTCAAATCTGCCACTTAAATAGGTAAAAGTTGTTATAAACATTTAATGTAGTCAAACCTGCCACTTCATTGTTTATAACCACCCATTTAATCTAACCACTAAAAGAGTCAAGGAAAATCAGTGACTTGATAGGTGTACACTCCGTACCTCCAAACCCATTTCCAAGTATGACTCGATTCCCACAATTGCAATAAATTTCCAACAATCCTCCCCAATTTAGTATAATTCTTTTGCATGAAAAATTGAACATTAAACAAATAAGTGCATAAATGAAAATATCCCGAGGATTGAATTTCCATCTTAGTAGATTACACGTTCAAATATTGAAGAATCTGGGTGTTCTAAGAATTGAACCCTTCAACCCATTTGAATACCTAAAGATAAAATACACACAAGTATTCAAACACATAAGAAACTCCTGACACTATACAAGCCATGTGTTCATATCCAATTCATAAATGTTGTAAGAGCCAAAGTCCATGCTTCCTGAAGCGGCAAAACCTCAACATTTACATAGGTGGTTCCTCTTTATTCATGCTCCTGCTAAGCACTTTTTCAAAGAAATTAACCATTGAGAAGTAAAAACTTCATCCTCCTTTTTAGCAGGTTCCAAGCACATCCTTGGGATGATATGTAAATTCATGTGCTTCAGTCCTCTGAACATTCAACTTTCCACATTGAACTCAGCTACTAAGTTTCCTTAGTAGGGAGTTGGGTGTCCTAGCATTCAGCGACTTAGTTATACTTTAATCCCATCCCTTCAGCATACTTTATAACCAAGTCTCTAGTCAGTCCTTTCGTCAAGTGATCAACTAAGTTTTGTTGAGACCTCACAAACTCTATAGATATCACCCCATTCGTGACCAGCTCATGAAATATGCTATGTCTGACACCTAAGTGTCTAGACTTTCCATTGTACATTTGGCTATAAGCCTTTGCCAATGTAGCAACACTATCACAATGGGTTTAAATAGGTGCTATAGGTTAGGACCATAATGGAATCTCAAGGATAAGGTTTCTCAACCATTCAGCTTCCTTACCAGCAGCTGTAAAAGCCACAAATTCAGATTCTATTATTAAACCAGTGATGCAAGTTTGTTTCTTAGATGCCCAAGAAATTGCACCTCCACCAAGCAGGAATACCCAACTACTGGTAGACAAATTTTCTTCAGAGTTGCTGATCCAGCTTGCATCAGTGTAACCTACCAACACTGAAGGATAACCGGTATATGTTTATTTATAGTCCATGATTTTCTTCAAGTACTTTAGTACCTACTGAATTGCTTGATAGTGCTAAGTACCAGGATTACTAGTATACCTACTCAGTTTACCCACTGCAAAAGCAATATCAGGCCTTGTACAAGTCATGGCATACATTAGGCATCCAATCACCCTAAGATACTCAACTTGAGATACAGCCTGGCCATTATTGGGCATCAACTTCTCACTTGTATCCATATGAGTACTTACTAGAGTGCAATCAAAGTAACTGAATTTCTTTAGTACCTTCTTAATATAATGAGACTGAGAAATTGCTATTATGTGGAAACAAGAAAGGGGGTTGAATAGTTTTTACTGTTTTATAAATAAAACTTAGATTGTCAACTTATGTGAATTCAAGAGATATACATAAGTGTATATGATAGCAAAGCAATAAGTGAATAAGTAATCTACGAAGTATAAACAAGTAAGGATAAGAAAGGTCAAACCGATGACACAATGATTTATAGTGGTTCGGCTACGAAGCTCCTCTTTGCCCTACTCCACTCCTCAAGTACCCAACTTGAGAGTTTTCTTCACCATGTCAACAAGCTCCCTTTAGGTGGAGAAAAACCATACACGTCGCTTACACTTTTTCTGGTACTAAGCTAAATACCACGTTCTACTTTGAGATAGAACCAATTTAACACACTATGTATTTTGTGGCCTAAATACTAACCTATCATACACATATGATACACACAACACACAACACAAGAGATACAAGATAAATGATTATCACAACCGTGATGACACAACTAAACTAATAACACTTGAAGCTTCACGTCTTCGTTAGTGTTCTTCACTAAAGAGTGGAATGAGTTGATCACTTGTAATGGATTATGAAACAAGTATAATGATCAAAGAATATAAAAATGATAAAAGCTAAAGAGAAAAATATTTGTGAAGAGTTGTCTAAAATGAAGACTTAAGGTTATTATTTATAGACAACATTTAAAATTCAAAATCTGTCCCAACCAGCTGTCACACGGATCCACCTAAGCCTGGATCTGTCCTATGGTTTTGCTAGATTCGTTGGGTGCAGCTGGGACAGTTTTTGTCATTTTATGATTAACCCCAAATCTTAACAAAATATTGTTTTGTACTTAAAAATCTAGTTTAATAGATTCTTCTAGAAGTAAAATATTTCTTATCACTAATAAGAAAAGATCTTCTAGATTTGTGAAGATTTGGAAAGATTTAGAAAGATTGTTTTCACTTATGGTTAATCCTATTTTCTCTTACATGATTAACTTAACTAGATTATAATTAATCATGTGTTTGTTTAAATCATTTGATTAGAAAAGGTTTATGCAAATGATAATATTTTTCTTTGATTATTAATTATGTTTAATAATGCCATATTCATACCTTAAGTGATTTGTCGTCGTCAAGTAAACTTTTGATTAAATAACTTGTTTACTTTAACTTTTACGTAGAATGACATTATATTTGTTATTATCAAAACATGAAGATCATTAAATATAAATATCGTTTTTACGTGAATATTTGTATTAACAATCTCCTCTTTTTTTATGATGACAAAATATAAACTCATTTGTATTTAAAAGTTACTAAATAAGTATTTAGTGGTCGAGTTTACATCTCTTCTCCCCCTTTCTGTCGAAGCAAAAAGTGTTGTAGAAGCGTTTCGTGCAAGTCTTGTTTTGACGAAGGCTAAGTGACTTGGTGAAGAATGCAAACTAAAAAAGATAAAGACTATATTGTGAGTGCTCCCCCTTGGTGTATGTTCCCCCTCGCTTGGGGCACCAAGGAATCAAGCTATGGATGCGTGCTACAAAACAAAGTCAGAAGACAAGAAAATATATATATGGCAACAACACAAGCACGTATATCATAATAAGAAATCAAGAATCACCACAATAATTTCAGTAATGTTAAATCCATTATAAGGGAAATTAACATAAAATTTGGCTTTAAAGCCTAAAAGAAAATAAATTAAACTAGAAAAAACAACTAAAGATTCTAAATCTTAGGATAAATATCGTTTTCCCATATAATTCAAAGGTGAGTGAAATTCCATGCTTCTAATGCTGGAAGTTATGGTGGTTGATGAAAGACTGACGTAGTCCTCGAAAGTAATAGAAACGATCATGTCGTAGACACTATTTTTGAGCAATGGGTCTCAGCCTTTGTGCTACAACATTGGCAAAACATGTTGTGGAGGTGAGGCATGTCATTTGGATAAACAAAATCCAAGATGTTTGGAGGGTTGGGAAAATCTTGATTTCCAAGATGTGAGGTGGTGATGTGAAAGTTTACAATATATGAGGAGCATTGTTTGTGGAGGAGAGGGTATTGTTGTTAAAGATAAACAAACAATGGATATACAGTTGATGATAAGCTGGCTTAATTTATTATTTTTTAAAACCCGGTGGTGGATGTGGAAAACCGGGTGGTGGTTGTGTGATACGTGGTGGTGGAGATGATTTGGAAGGGCCCGATGGCCAATTGTCCATAGTTGACACATAAGGGTCATTTTGTGATGAAGCTAGTAGTGGAAGTTCTTGAGGTTTAAGTTTTAGTGGGATGACAAAATGGAGTTTGGGTGGAGGTGCAACGTGAGTTGGTGTTAGAGACTCACTTGGAGATGATGATGAGGTGTAGTGTGTACTCTTGCTAAAGATGGATTTGGATGGAGCTTGTGGTGGTGAAAGGGATTTATTTTTAGAAGGTGGTGATGGAGTTCTCTCATTTGGGTGTTCCTCACTTAAGGATATAAGATTGACATAGGTTGGATACTTGACACTTATTCTTGCGGTTTTTCTCTTGAAATTTGGTGAACTTGTTTTGGAAGAGCTAGTCATAGTGATGAACTAGTAAGGTTTGTATATGTGAATTGTGAAAAATGTAAAGAAAATGGTTTTTGAGGATGATGATTATATGGTGAAGGTGGTGAAGTGTTTTGTATAATGGTTCTTGGATTATATGAAAAACATGTTTTATCCTAAGGTTTAAAATCCCATATAGTATCATATAGCATTATTATAAGATAAAGTAGAAAAAGTTAAAAATCAAGGAAATTCAAATTTTGGCGCCTGGCCTGGTGATGGAGGGATCTACCTAAACCACAGACGGATCTACCATATAATGAATCTGTGGATCTGTGACATCTAAAAACATGACCAGAACTGCATTTTTGCATCCAAAACTCTAACAAACTAGCATGCAAGCTTCAAAGTTCATAACATAGTCATAGATAGTTCAGTACACATAATCAAATATTCATGGAAAACATTATCCTAATTATAGTATCCATAATGCCAATAGTAAACAACCACATAAAAGTAACACATAAGCATCAATCACTTTTGATTCTTCAAATACTTGTTGATGGTTATAAAGTAGCGGTTCAAGCATTTAAACATTCCTATCTTTTCTCTTTGGGCATCTGTTAGGTTCTCATAGTCGAAAAGTTCCTCATAAAATTATAAGAATGATGGTGCTACATTAACATCGGACGATGAAGATGAAGAGGAGGAGGCCGAGGGAGAGGCGACTCTCTTTTCTTTTTCCTTGGTAGGATTCCTTAAGATGTACAAAGGATTCATGACACGCTCATGGAATGTGAACCTAGCAAGTGGAATAATAGCTTGAGGGTTTGTTTGAAGGATGTGATTGTAAAGACGAGTCAAGAGCATAGAAAATGGCATGGGAGCATTGTTATTTTTCTTGACTTCCTCCATTCGATAAAGAATCATGGTGGTGAAGTTGAATTTTCTTTTGATGGTTAGGTAGTAAAGCATGTAAGCGGTGCATGCATTTACGTGATCCCTATTATCAATGGTGCAAAAGAAATTTTCTTTAAGAAAGAGTTCCCATCCTCCAAGTTTGGGATGAAGATCATCTATATAGAGTTTGTTGGGGTTTCTTTAAAGTTGGACTTGAGTGGTTCTGGGAATGGTGATGTCTTTTTAACAAGGTCATACTTAGGGCCAAAGAAGCGACTATTAGGATGATCATCAAGAGAGTTTAGTGACCATTTACTTGTATAAAAGGTTTCTAGAGATTTTGGAGTTTGAAAGATTCGAGAGAGTTGAGATGTATCTAACTCAAAAGTTAATTGACTAAGTTTAAATTCAATGTAAGGACGTTCCTCCTCATCTCTTTTGATTTCAAGATTGTGGTAGAATTCGGCTACGAATCAAGGACAAATGGGTTCATCAAGGGTGAGAAAAGGCTCGAGGCCTATGGCTTGAAACGATGGAAGCATGTTGTTTGCTTCTATGAAAGATGGAGTGAAGAATCTTCCTTCATGGAAAAGACGTTTTTCTAGAGTACGGTAAGATTCCCTAAGATCTTCATCCATTCTTCTTGAGCGGTGAAATCTTGGTAGGTATGCTTTAGTGCGTTTGTAATCCATTTAGGTTAGTTATTGCGTGACTTCACCTATAGATTAAATTAAAATGACTCAATATATTGAACGAA
>BQNB010187494.1:0-12035 GCA_026074375.1 Tanacetum coccineum
TTGAGACATCATAGTATTCCAATTTCTTTGATTGCCTCTTGGACTGTGAGTGTTTTTCTTATGTTTCTTAACTTTTTTAACAGTTTTCCTAGCAGTTTTCTCTTGTTGTTTAGGTTTGACAAACTTTATCTTAGCAATACTAGGCTTAACTATTTTCTTCTTAGTTTTAGTTTGAGACACATTTTCTTCCTCACTATCTAACATCTATTCTTTAATAGTTGGGACATCATCATTCTTCCTAACTACCTTAGGCTCTTCTTCACTAGACATAGCTTTACAGTTCTTAACTACATGCTTATTAACAAACATATCTAAACCAATAAAAGACAAGTCAGGTGTTGGAGGCATGAAATTTCCTGTGTAGGGAGGTAGAACTGCATTATAATTTTCATAGCCTAAACCTTTCTTGCAATTGTCAACTATCTAACACTCTATGAGCTTGTTTAAACTTTTAGATGCATGTTCAAATTTATCTACATTAAGTTGAATGCTATCTTTTTCTTTTTGAACTATGTCAAGCTTTTTCCTAAGCTCTTTAATAGTTATTTATCCTATGTGAATTTCAAATTTTAAGCCCTTAATATCTTGTAAATAAATAGACTTATTTGTTCATAAACTTCAAGTTTTTCTTCCACGGACTCTAAACCTGTCTTATAAGCTAGAACCATTAACTCAGATTTCTTTAAATCTTTTAATAGTTAATCATTTTGAGATTTAAGAAGTTCAACAGTTTCCAAACAAGATTTTAAACAAATAGAATCATTGGATACCTTTGAGTCAGGACTTGAAGATGAGAAAGCCATGAGTGCATAATTAGGCCTTTCCTCTGCCTGATCACTCCAGTCATATCCACCAAGACCATCACATGACACCAAAGCTGTAGAAGTAGATGTTTCCACAAGCACACTCCTTCTTGAGCTTTCCTTGTTCTTGTTGGCTTGATTTCTTGGAGCTCTACACTCTCTAGCAAAATGTCCCCTCTTGTGGCAGTTGTAGGACTCCACTTTGGACTTATCAAAACCAATAGTCTTATTGCCATTAACAGTAAGCTTCCTTCCTGTACTCTTCAAAAACCTTCTGGCCCACATAGTCAACATGGCCATTTGCCATCTCAAATCCATCTCTTCCATGTCATCTGGATGGATTTGTTGTAAGTCCTCATGTACAAGTTAAGGACTATTTGGTTGACTAGCAAAGAATGCACAAATAACAACATCACTCAAGTTATCAATATTTGTAGAGTAAGCAGCATTATCTTAAGTGCTAGCAGTAGAAACTCCATGAGCAGTATTAACTGCTTCATTAGTGCTGCTAGTGTTGTTATTTGAATAGGACACAAAAAGCCATGTTCTGTGGCTTGAACTTGAGCTAGACATCCCTTTAACTTCTGGTTCATACACCTTGAGGTTGTTGTAGAGATCATCCATGCTCATTGTATCCAAATCAGCTTTATTCCTCCATACAACAGCATGTGTGTTCCACTCAGGTGACAAACTTGTTAATAATTTTTGATTAACATCTTCTTATGAAAGCTTTTCATCCAAAAGCTCTAACTAACTCACAAGCTTTTGAAGCCTATCAAAAGTTTTATCAAGCATCTCTGAGCTTGGAGCAGTGAAGTTTTCATATTGCTGCTTTAAGAGATTCCTTTGAGTCTTTCTTGTAGCTGCATTCCCACCAAATCTCTTTTCAACAGCTTCCAACAACTTTTTAGCATCCTTTATAGAGTTAAACTTTAACTGATGTTCATTGGGAATGCCCATCATTAAAGTACTTCTAGCTTTCACCTCTAATCTTCTCTGAGCCTTTTCTTCAGCAGTTGTAATAGGCATCACTTACTTCTAGCTTTCACCAGCTAATCTTACTCTGAAGCCTTTTTTCTTCAGCTGTTGGGTTATTTTTTTTTTTTTTGTACAATTGCATCACTATCACGCAAACCACTTCCACAGTCGTTCTGTTTTTGAATGGTTACAACCAATTCTCTATGACTTCCCATAGTGCATAGTCTTACATCTGGATATATTGTTCAATCCTCATCCTCCATAATTCATACTCACCAGGTTTGAACATGGGAACTTTGGATGCAGCCACCATATGTGCAGAATCTTGATCCATATCTTTAAAAAAAGATCTTGTGTATAAAAACAAGTTCTTCTCTTTCAAAGCTTCTTAATAAGCTCTGATACCACTTGTTGATCCCACTTTAATAGATTGAATTCCTTATGCTTGTTTAATGTTTAGTTATATTAGATAAATCTAACACAACTATAGTAGAAACTTTGTTTGAATGTATTAAATATTATGCGGAATCTAATCTTTAATATTAAGAAGAATTATCAATGAAACACGAATTCAATGACATACATTCAACCAAATAAGCTCTAATATTATTTATGATAATAATATGGAATACTCTCAAAAGTTATTGGGTTACAAAGATCTTGAAGTTGAGAATTATAACGTCTAAATTGTATATTTATGGTTTTGGTTCTGGCGTGTTTGGTTTTGGTGCTTGGTTGGTGCTCAAATCTATATGCATAGGACCTCCCTTTTATTACAAAAGAGTCCTAGTCCGGCTTACTAAATTCCTAAGTATATAAATCCCTAATCGTTTCTATAAAGCAACTATACATAATCAATGAGCTTTAGTACTTACTTATCAGCATTTTAACTTGATATTACACTAGCAAATAGTAAAATTAAACTATTTTCACTGCAGCATTAACTTCAGTCTGAGCGAGTCTTTAACATTGTTCTCAACCATTACTAGCTGTAGTATAACTACTTGCATATTTTCTTTGCTGTTCATCTCGCAGCACTAAATTCACTAGCGTATTAACAGTGTACTGCAGTTAGGTAAACACTTAGATATTTTTTATGAAGTCTACTTGTGTGCAGTACTAACTCAAGAACTGAGTTCAACGTGTTAACACAAATATGAGCAGCAGTAATTCAAACAACATCAAGAAGACTTTTAATCCCAACATTATTTAGATTGCTTATTTAGCTTATTCAGACGAGTTTTGAGAATTTGTGATAATTCTGTCAACTTATCTGTGCTTATTTAGTGTGCTTGTCTGTGCTGATTCGTGCTTATTCTGCTTATCTATGCTTATTCAGTCGAGTTTTAGCTTATTTTCTGCTTATTCAGACTGGAAATTGCTTTTTTAGATTCAAAAAGCTTATCAATTGGTTTATCTGCTTATTTCGTGTCCTTATCAGTTAAATCTGCTTATTTTTTGTTTAAGAAAATTGCTTATTTTTAGATCTGAATGTTTAACTGATTTGTAACATAATGTGTAACTGATTTTGAAAAAGTTTGACTTTTGGTCAAAAACGTGTTTTCTGTTACACGTGTTTTTACTGTTCACATGTTTTGGTCAAATATGGTCAAAATGGTTACACGCGTGTAATTCACGCGTTTCTGTGGCTAATTAACCTTTTATGGCAAACCATGTGAAGTGTGTAGGTTGTTGGTGGCAATTCGTGTCGGTTTCGGGTTGACGGGTCAGTGTTGATAGGTTGGCGGGTCAGAAACTCCACCCGAACTGAGCAGTTTCCTAATCATGTTTATCTCATAACTCCGACACCTGACCATTTAACCCGTTATATATACTTGGGTTTGTGGGTTAATAGGTGTTACACGGGTTTTTAAATGGTATACTAAGGGTTTGACCCATTTAACCGTTTTATTATACAAATCTTGGGCATTTACACGGAATTAAACATGTTAAATGACGTTTGTGGGGTCTGACCACGTTTAAACTTATGCAACCAATATAATAAAATATAAATATTTTAAATTTTAAGAAAAAATGCTTAAACTGGTGTTGGCGGGCTTCGACCTGATTTAATTTTATTCTCAACATGAACCTGACCTGCGGTTTTTGTTTGTTTTTTTTTTTTTTGTTATTTTTTTACCACATCCACTCGCCTACTATTCATTTAATAACTAACTTGTTTTTTTAGTTTTTTATATTAGTACATTTAATAGATTTGTAACATAATGTGTAACTGATTTTGAAAAAAGTTTAACTTTTGGTCAAAAACGCGTTTTCTGTTACACGCGTTTTTACTGTTCACATGTTTTGGTCAAATCTGGTCAAAATGGTTACACACGTGTAATTCACGCGTTTCTGTGGCTATACACATTTTCTGGCAACCATGTTGAAGGCAAGTTAATCAAAGAAATAGAAGGCGAATTAACCACATATCAGAAGGAGAATTAACAAGAATCAGAAGGCGAACTAACAAGAGTCAGAAGGCGAACTAACAAGAATCAGAAGGCGAACTAACAAGAATCAGAAGGGGAACTAACAAGATTCAGAAGGCAAACTAACAAGATTCAGAAGGCGAATTAAACAAATTACATAAGGCGAATTAAACAATATACAAGCCGAACTATACTTCATTTAAATCAAATCAAAACAGAAAAGGAAAGATTGACATATTCAAAACGAGAACACATTAAGATCTCAGATTGTTTCTTTCTTGCATCAAGATCAAAGATCTTTAAGATCCATAACCAAAAAGAAACGTTCATCATAGATCTTTAAAAAACATAAAATACTAATCGATCTCAGTTTCATTCTTGTTGTGTTTGTATAACATATCTTAAGACCATTAAAGATCCATAACACAAAAGAGTGTTTACATCATAGATCTAAAACAATAACACATCATGCACAACTAGATCTAATCACAACAAATCTCAACCAACTTTGCCATTTAACAAATCCAAGACTAACCTAAATCCCATCCTCCTCATCTCATTACAACATAACAAATTCAAAAATAAAAAGAAGATCTCAGTTTGGTTTTGTTTGGTATCTCATTGAGAGTTTTCCATCACAAACTAACTATATCATCATAGATCAATTTTTCGAAAGCTAGGCTTTCTTGTTAATTTTCAAAAACCAAAAAGAAAAAAAATAAGAACAACAAGTGCCCATTTTTTTTTCTTGTTTCGATTTGAGAAAACAGAAAGAACGAAATAAAAACAAAAAGAAGTCTTAAGATCTCAGATTTTTTTTTGTGTCCTTGTGAGGTTATTACAAATCTTTAAAAGATTGTCACACAATTTCATCATAGATCGTTTTGAAGAACAGGCTTCTTTTAAATATTCGAAAACCATAAAGAGTAATCAAGAACAAGAGTGTCCAAGATTATCTTTTGTTTCGAGTTTAAACAATAATGAAAATAGATAGATCAAAAGATTAAAAACCTACCCGTGAGTATTGGTTACAATCATCGAATCAGAAAATCATGCATATTGGTTGCTTCATTTGTGGGAGTAAAGTGTAGCAATTAGAAGGATAAGTGTGGCTTCTATTTTTTTGTCGTATTGTCGGGTGAGTTTGATTTAGAGATAAGATCTAGCTGTGTTTTCTTTTTGATCTAAGAAAGAGAGGCGCTGATATATGTTCTGAGGGTTAGGGTTAGCACTGTGAGAAAGTTCTAGTCTTATATACAAGTGGTTTTAGGGTAATATTATTTGAGTTGGGCCTTTTTTGTTCTGAAAATAGTATTATTAGGGATAACAAATTTGGGCCTGAATGTTCATATATAAAATTTGGGTCGGATAGTATAATTTTTAGTTGGCCAATTTTGTTATCCATATATATTTGTTATAGGAACTGGGCCACGATTTTTGTATACAAAGATTGGCTTGTGATTTTTTTATTATCCGAATGAACCATCTGTTCGAGCTGAATTTGTTGATATTATTTTTGGTCTTCGATTTTAGTTGAGCTTAAATAATTTTTGTTTGCGGCAAGTTTAGTTTGTGGTGATTAATTAAGCGAGCTTATCGGGATTATTCATTGAGTATCAGGATATTTTGTTCGAGACGTGATTACGGTTGGTTCGATAATGCAAATTCCGTTGTTGTATCAGGGTGAATATTCTCAATGGAGTGAAAGGTTTATGAACTATCTTGAAGAGCAAACGGATGGGGAAGCAATGATAAATTCTATTAATAATGGTGAACACCCATTGCCTGTTGTTGCTCAAGTGTCACTTGATGGAACTGCACCGAATGCACCTCTTACTCTCAAAGATCCTAAATTTTAGACTGCTAAAGAGAAAAAGACTCGAAAGATTGATTGTCTTGCAAGATCTCTTTTATTCAAGGCTTCCAAATGACATTTTATTTTCTGCTCATTGGTTAGCAACGATGCTGATAGTTAAGATTTATGTAGATGCTCTTGGTAAAGCGGATGCGTGGTTTGGTATGGTTTAACAGATTTGTAGAAGCTGTACCTAGTAATTTTATTATTGATGTTACGTGATTTCAAGCTACGTGAAGGAGGAACAAATGGCTTGTTACTTTTCTTGGTTTATCATACAAGGATAAAATGATTTTGAAGAAGTGGATTATAAGTATGATATATTGTGAGGTGAATTACAAGTTCTTGAACGTAGAATGTCTTTGCAACCAGAAATGTTGAAACAATATGGGGGTTACATTGTCTTGAGGCGCAGATTATCCAAGAACTTAGATATGGATATCATATATAGTTGATGCTTCTTTTACAACATTTTGTGAAGCAAAACCAAGGGTGAGATGTGATGGATATGTTATGGGAATATATGATTTATTTATATTATATATTACTTGTATAATAAAAAATAATATAATTTATGTTATAGATTTAATATAATTATTTATTCTTTTAATTTTATAAGAAGATTAAGCAGTTTTGTTGTGTTATCGCCAGGATTCTATTATACTGTTTGGTTGCTTGAGTATAACAGTATAAGTGAGCAAACTTAAAGGAGAGAAGTTGTATGGTTAAATCAGAGTTAAGAAGGAAGTGATGATGAAAGATATCATGTATTTGAAGAAAAGTTTTACCGGTCCGTTAGTGAAGACAAATGCTGTTTAATCGATATGAAGGTATTTAGGCTAAGGCCAGGATCAACATGATCAGTATTTCGTAGATGACGTTCTTTCAGCCATCTTCTTTCTTCAGCAAACATGTAACCTGGTACGTTTTGATAGTTAGAGGGAAAAGATTTGAAGAGGATAAGAAAAAAGTCGATGAGAATGTTAACAGGATATGAGACAACGTTATAGTGCTAATTAATTGCAATAAAGGAAGGACATTTTTGCTAAAGACTGCGCAACTTAAGTAGTATAAGGTCAATGAATACAAGACTACTAGTGAAGAAGTTGCTTAGCTTAGAAATACGGTGATGTCATTCGCAAGTTGCTTTCTTTGTCTGAGGATCAAGCCGCTTGGATGGGGTCCGTAGTGATTTCAGTATCAAAGAGAGATCAATTCAAGTCATGGATCTTCATGGTGTAAATATGTATGAAAATTGTGTTCTTTTTTTTTATTCATGAGGTAAAGTTGTAGTCTATCATTGTTGAATTTGTAATATGATTAGTGTGAATACTCAGAGTAATGTATGATTTAACGTTCTACTTAATTTTATGGTTTTATTTTGTTGGTACTTTGATGTATTGATTAAGGAATATTTTTCTATGTGATGCGCAATTGAATTTCTGTTCTTAGTGAAAATTTTAATGAAAATTCATTATTGTATCTGAAATTGCACATCTATGAATGGGTCAGTATGTTGATCATAATGATTCTATGTAGATAAAGGATCTATTAGTTAGTTGTATAATTGATTAAGAAGTTTACCAGTAAGTAATTGCTAATTGTCAATGAAAAGTATTGTGAAAGCAAATTCACAAGTAGTCTACATACGATTTGTAGAAAATCAAAAACAAGATTCTTTTACATGATTTAAATAGTGATGTTGTTGCGCGCAAGAATCAGAGTAAAAACAGGTTTTTTAAGTGATGAAAAATAATGAATTTAATGAACAAAGTAATATGTTTTTGAAGTGAAAAGACATGTTTCGATTATTGCTTGCCCAAACAAAAGTTTTTACTAGGATATACACTCAAATTCATACATGTTTGTGATTGATACTCTGCACTGAATGTCAAGCACAAGATGCTAAGAAACTTGAGAGAAGAAAGGTAGTTTAATTTATATGATAGATATTGCTGCTTCTTTGTGATAAGATATAACAACACTTAGGATAAAAGATTGATGAACAAGAGAGTTTATTTTATTCGATTAGATGAGTCGTCAATTAGTTGAGATGATTTATATAATGTGCTAAGGCTTTCAAGAGAAATTTGTTAGTAGTAAAAAATGCAACATGGATAAATTTCTGATGTTTAGAAGAGCTGTTAGTGTGTGTAACAAGGATTTAGAAAATGGGAAAGTGTTTGGATATGACTTTGAATGATTTTGTAGACAAAACTCATAAAGAATCGGACAAACGTGCGTCAGAGTCATTTGTACATATGATCATGCTTTTCTGAAGGATAAAATGTTATAATGGTCGAAAGGAATAGGTGTTGTTTGAAAATCAAGTTATTTTTCATAGAAAGCGAAAATAATGAGACCTATGTCTTTTCGATGATTGAGGTATTGGTTGTCAGGGTATATCACCAGATGTTTCTCACAAATTTCGAATGAGCTTTGGAAGAAATGAGAGAATTAAAAGTGCAAGATGAGATATAAGGATTTGAGTTTGCATTACGATTATGGAAAGATCTGAATGCGCAAGGTTTTATGTAAATGATAAGATATATTAATTTTGAATGTGTATATTTTCTTTGAAAGAGATAATTAAATCCAAATTTTGCGATAAGATTCGATTCTCCTTTTCTAGCAAACAAGTTCGCACCAGAAGTTTTTTATGCTTTTCGACTGTTGATCTGTAGATAAAGTTATCATAATTGTATTTGGAGATGAAAGTGGTTTGAGTCTCTTGTCTGGAAAAAGAAGAAAAATATTAAAATTGGAAATCTGATTGGGTCTTTAAAGCAGAAGGGTTTTGAGTCTTGTGAAAATGAATTATTGTGAATCAGAAAATCCAAGTGAAATGTTGTCAAGAAGTTGAAAAAGGTTGTTTTTTGTTGACGAATGTTTGTGATGAATTCAAAAGTAATATTCGCTAAGAATTGTTTTAAATAAATGTGTCACAAGATGTTTCACCAATGTGTTAGATTTTCAAAGAGACGTCGTTGTTGTTCGTCATATAATTGTTGAAAAATTAAGAACAAAAAAAATAGGGATGTAAGAGAACATCATCAACACAGAAAATGACAAACAATGTGATTAATGATGATATTAAGTGCTAATAGAGATTTTGTTCATTTTAGATATTAGGGACTCACTCGTGGAAGTAGTGTTTAGAAGACGTCTAAGCATAGGGGTGTTATTTGGGAAGAAGAATAGGTGGCCGTCTAGACAATGTCTATTCAGTTTCAGTGTTGATTTTGGTTCTTTCTAGTTAGTATTTATTTCATAATTTTGAAGACAAAGATGGTTAGCGATATTGTTCTCGCAAAGAATGTGTTTGTGCATGTAATAATTCTCTATCACGTAGACACTAGAATGCTGCTTATGCTTGTATGATGCTATGATTGTTTCTTGTATTTCTTTTTCTGATTGTTATGCTTCTTATGATGTGAATGATTTGTTTGTTTTTGTGATGTAAGTATTAGAATTTTCTCAATGCTAGCAAGTTGCCTTTTAGGAAATAAGCCTTGTTAGATGCTCTTTTGAATGTGTTGTTCTATGTATAACTACCCGTGTTTTAAGTCATTGACTGATGTGTCGTTAAATCCACTATGTACCTTTTGTATTGTTTCGCGTTGCTTTTAAATCCGTAAATGTGTTAGCTAAATCGCGTGACGCGGCAAGTATTTGTTTTCGTTTAATGTAAACTAGGGGCATAAACAAGATGTAAATTGTTTACATCAGAAGCATAGGGTTTTTCTATGTAATTTATTTTTGACGAATAATTATTTTAACGCTTGTTTGCTCATATGTTATTTGTTTAGCGTGATACGTGTTAAAGTGTTTGGTTTCGGGATAAAGTGCGTTTAGGCACTTCCCTGAACCACCGCCATATTATAGATTCTACGCTTCACAAATACCCAGGCATTTATTACAATACATTAAATGTTTAACAAAAACATATCACTATTTAATCTTATAGTATGCGCGAAATAGTGCAATATTCTATACAAGGATACAAGGAAAAAATGGATTAGGTAAACGCATTAAAGACATGTGTCAATGTACATTCTTATCTTGCATTTAAACCTTAGTCCTATCTTTGTATTTTTTTTTGAGTCATAACAACATATATACAAGATGAATCCATGAAAGAAAACCCTCGTTTATGTTCCCTTTGAATGTATTACATGACCTATTGAGCTCATTGAAAGTCTTATTATGCATGCGTAGTAAATAGCTTAGTGAACACATTAGAGAACCAAAATCACTTAGTTAAAATTTTCACAAAACCTCCCTATTGTCTTCTTCTTAGCTCTCGGCACTATCTAACCTAATCACGCACAATCCATACAAATTTTCCTACAACCATAACACTTTGTATACACTATCCATAAAAGTTCATTCTAAGGGTTTGTTTGCGCAACAATGTATATCACCATTTGTTGCATAGTATATGAAATTCTAAGAAAAGGAAAGCTAGGGAATTTTAGATTGAAGAAACCAAGGTTTCTTGCGCTTTGTGCAAGCTTGGATTTTAAGGCTAGAACACGTGTGTTTAGCTTTTGTTGTATATTCATTCATCATCATTGCACCATAAGGTCAGTCTCGAACTGCCTTTTATGATTCGTTTTTCATATTGTCATTTTTATGCATTAAGTAGTATATTGTGCTATAGCTTGAATCATCCATGTGTAGGATTTTTTAAGCATGTAAAATGGTAGTTTTTACTTGTTAATGATCAGTTTGCAAGACACTATTATTAATTTTTGTTGAGACTGTATTTGCTTTAAATATCATTTTAATAAAGGGTTATGAGAATGTGATTGTACCATTATTAAGGTTGGTGTTATAAAATGATTAACTACAAAAGTTAGTAAGGTATAATGAAGCGTAGGTTTAAAAATGGATTGTTTAACAAGGTCACTGCATAATGTGTCTGTCCAAAGTATATTTTCGTTATATTATACACATGTGTATTTTATATTTTTATAAAGTGTAGTATGAGATCAGAAGACGAAGTTCCGGAAAAGGTTAAGATAATGTAGCGCTCTTGTTCTAACGGATTTGATAAAGAAAAAGTGTTTTTTAGAAACTTCTAATAACGAAAATGTTAGAGCAAAAACGAGATATATATTCGAGGTATAAAAATCCAGCATTTGTTAAAATAGTGGTTGCTGTCTCCGATTTAAAAGCATGTTTTGAGCACTTTCGAGTCCGTTTCGGCCTTCTGGAGAAACACGAAAGTTGATCGGAATAACGTTTTACTTCCCCGCGAGGTTCTTTAAGTCTAAAAGCGAGTGATAACGGGTCGTAAGGCGGGGGCAAAATCTGGCTTTTTGGTAATTAATAAACTGCATCAGATTTGATGCGAGTGCTTTTTTGCCCATTTCGGTCGAGTTTCGGGTCTCGGACAGAACTGGAAAGTTGTTCAAAATATCGTTTCGCAAAAATTCTCTTTAGAACCCGAGTCATCAAAATGTGATTTAGTGGGTCATTATAGTCGGGCCAGACTTAGAAAATAAACTATAACTACCAGGAGTAACTACAACACTACCAGGAGTAACTAATATACTACCAGTAGTAATAACAAAAATAAATTATAACTACCAGGAGTAACTAATATACTACCAGTAGTAATAACTATAACTACCAGGAGTAACTATAACTACTAGGAGTAACTACAACACTACCAGGAGGAACTACAACACTACCAGGAGGAACTACAACACTATCAGTAGTAACTACAACACTACCAGGAGGAACTACAACACTACCAGGAGGAACTACAACACTACCAGGAGGAACTACAACACTACCAGTAGTAACTACAACACTACCTGGAGTAACTAATATCTACCAGTAGTAATAACTATAACTACCAGGAGTAACTATAACTACCAGGAGTAACTACAACACTACCAAGAGTAACTAATACCCTACCAGGAATAACTATAATTTTATTATTCATATATTTATAAA